>UELU01100462.1:16252-34157 GCA_900490025.1 Megastigmus dorsalis | reverse complement strand
GTGCATTTGTCAACCAAGTCTTCAAGTAAAATTATTTGTAATGCAGATGTCATTGAGGTGTTAGAACTATGAGATTTATCCTATTAAAATATAAATGATAATACATATAATAACTTTTAATAATTGATACAAAAAATGATAAATTATTTAATAGAAATCAATAAATATACTTGAATTTTGATTTCTTGGTAGTCAGCACATTCTTGATCCTGTAAAGAAGTGTCGGGATGTAAAGTCTTCTTTTTACATGCTTCACAGTCTCGTACATCTGGAAATTTTCCTCTTTCCCATTCAAGCTAAGGATATATAAAATTTATTTTGATAATTAACAATATAAAAATTACAACATATAATTCAGAAAAAGTATGTATACTTTGATTTTAGTAACATGTTTGCATTTTTTGCATAACAGATATTTAGTAAGAATTGAAACTGATGGTTGAGAAATTCGAACAACAAAACCTGTGGTAAACACTAGCTCCCCGATTTCTGCTTGTTCAATACTTTCAGGAACACCATATACTCTTGCTCTTATCTGAAAAATCATTATTATTGTCTACCAATAAATTTCAAATAAACATAATGCCGTTAAAAATTATTACTGACTTTTTTCTTCACTATTTGGTTTGGTTCAGCCAGTTCTTCTTGAGCTTCAACTGCAGCAGAATCACACATTGGCAAATATTCCCTTGGTCGTTTAAGAATCTTATTTGCTTTTTCTGCATCATCTTCGAATAGAACAATGAAACTGAAAATGTTTACCTATATTATTAAAAATAATAATAATATAATAATAATATTATTACTTTTAATAATGTATTATTAAAAATAATAAAAATACATAACATGAAACTGTTATCCTACTCCACATAGATGGGGAAAACTTTTAATTCGTCGGGATCTTTAAGTATTTCTAGAAGCTCTTCTCGATGATTTTTAAGAAAATATTCTTTGATCATTATCCAGAAACATAAATTTTTTTTTAACAATTGTAAATACTGTGCATTTAAACACGCGAATATAAAATAATACTGAATCGCTTTAGTGGTTTGGTGTTAGATTTTTCAAAACAAATAAACAGGTGGTTGAACATAATCCGCAATTGGTCGACGACTTAGAGTGCAATATTACCATTTGAAGGTATTTGTATACTTATATATATACGATCATGGATTTGTGATAAATTTCTTGCAGCTATTTAAAAATTGGAAAGATAGTGTCCCGTGTATCGAATCTAGACAGTGCCTTTTTATTTACCTAATTATATAGCTCTAGTGAAAATTTGTTTCGTGAATAATTGTTAAAAATTGTTATTAATGTCTCTATTAATGTCGACATTTTATAATAGTTATAAACAGTTATAAACAGTTCTTAAGAGTTCATAAAAATTAGTAATAGTTTCTAACAATTCTGCACATAAAAAAATTTCCACTAGGGAGTAAAATGAAGACAAAATGACTGTTGTTCAATTTGAAGATAAAAATATTTACACAAAAATAATCAAACAACTCCAAAAATTAAATGCTGCACGTCATCGTGGTAAATTTCCCGCTACATTGTACTGTACACCAATCAGCTGACACCATACAGTATATAATCTTTTCAAAGGCAGAGATATAACAGTAGATTTTGATCTTCTTTCCATAGTCAAGCGTATAAGCTGTATTTGCACTCTTTTCAAATACAATAGTCGCTCTCAAGTCCCATGATAAAACCAGAAGAAATACCATCATCATTCATCAGTCATAAACTCATCACTCATCAGTCAAGCTCGGAAATGAGAGAGCGAAAGACATTTAGATGTACACGCAACCTTTAGAATCGTAAAAATAAAGACGGAAGTCAGAATAGTGTCATTTATATAGTTTTATGCGCAGTTTGGTGCCGCTCTTTCGAAAATTATCAAATTTGAAAACTTTTAAAAGCCTTCAATACTATACTTATTATCCCATCCTCAATATTTATACAAGTGTGCCCGCAACCGCGTACAGCCTCATTATATTGATATTGCGACATCTGCATTATTGCGAGAATCGATGAGAGATAAAATGTAGAAAATCATATCCAATGGAGGAAAAGCTGCGAAGAAGTGCAACGTAAACTCGGTAGGATAATTTTCTGGCAGGGCTGTGCGGTTGTGCAAACCACTGGGTGCAGACTGCAGACTGCATTTTCAGTTCATTCGGTGTCCGCGCACGACATCAGAGAGAAAAGAGAAGAAAGAGAGTCGAGTTTTTTCAGATTCCCTCTCTCTCTCGTTACGTTTATACACATGCACATACAACATTTCCTCTCCGAAGTCCGACGTCTTTTTTTTATCTCCTCCGTGTGTGCTTCTGATTAGAAGAATTTAGTGCGGTGCTCATCTCGTAAATGGAAAAAAGGAGTCTGCACTGCTGCTGCTGTTGCTTGCTTTTTTGGGTCTGTTGTCTCAGTTAACCTTTAAAACAGGTGTGAAACTAACTTTTTCTTTACTCCTGTGGTGAGTTGCATGCTCTTAGATAGATTTTCCTTTTGGATCTGTGGTTTCATTCTGCTTAGTACGTATATAGAGTTTATCGTATTTTTATGTGTAGATGGAAAAGATGATGTAATTCTTCTCAGAAAGTGCTGTTCGTTGATGAAATTGTGTACTGATTTATTTTTATGTTGTAACTTGCGTGTGAACAAGCTGAAGCTGATGGTTTTTGGAGGATGTTATGGTGATAAAATTAGTGATATGTACTTTATCTTCACTTTTTATGATTGTACTTATTTGATAAGATATTGTCATAAATAAATGTCCAGACAAAAAAGTGTGGGTCTTTATCAAAATTTGATGAAACTTCTTGAAAGTTTAAGTCTAATTATCATTTAAACGTACTGAATGTTATTGTTAAATTGTAAGTTCTGCAGATTAACAATGGAGTATTTAAACGATGGCAATATTACAACAAAATTTTACATAACCTTAGTGTTTTATTTGTGAATGGGCAAAACTACAAATTATCAGAAATAAGATAATAGCTTATGATGTCATTTAAAAATAATCGAGATTATTTTTATTTGGATTAGTAATCAATGAATTTGTAAATGGGTGATGATAACTATTAAATATTTAAATATTTTAGACTGGAAATTATAAAATAATTCAGTGCTTATTAAATAATGGAATGAATGGAATTCAGTTAATGATTGAATTATTCAAATGGCATTCTTATAAATTTACAAAACTGAAAAATAATATGGACAAAAAACATTTAAAATTAAAAATTTGTCGACTACTGTAATCCAAATATTTATTATTAATAAAAAATATCAATTTTAAAGCAACTAGAAAGATATGCTTGCTCATCTGTCACAGAAAATTAAGTACATTGTTGTTTGTTCCAGGTTATGCAAACCTCTTGGGATATCTGCATATTATAGCAGGCAATTAAAATGGTAAGCAAATTACCGCAAGAGTTCAGAAGATACAACCGAAATCGAAATCAATTGAGGCATATTTTTAAGGAGACTCAGCGAGTCCTTGAGGTTATAAACCTTGAGAATTTCTTTCCAGGAGGTATGTTAATTGAATAAATATTAAGCAATAATAACTATCATGGATGCAAAGATTAAATGCTCCAGACTTATTGGTTCAACGGAATATTTTACAGAGCGGAAACTCTTGTCAAAGACGTGGGTCTCGATTGAGCACACACTTGTCTTAAAACTATTATTAGACTTTGATAATGATTATATATGAGCTCTGATAAATTTCTTATATTTTATATTTTTGTTTTATTCTTAAGGGGTGATATGTAATAAAAATTAATTTTTTAGTCAGAAATTTAATATTTTGATGATTCTTTTTTTAAAAATGCTTTTGTTCTTCAAGATAAATACTTATTTTGTGTTTGACAGATACAGTTTATTAATGTTAATGTTTGTTAATTTTGTTGTCAATAAATAACTTATCATTTATGTATCATTGTGATTTTATAAACTACTATATATTTGTTTGATATGTTTTAATGATTCAATATTTATTCATTACTACACGATTAAACTTCAAGAAAAATAACATTTATTAAAATATATCTCTTTTCTTACAGAAAATATTATTGATGAATTATTGCCAACTTTAACGTTTGATAAAATCACTCATGTACTTGAAAACTGTCCTGCTATAATTGTTTTTGGTCAGAATACTAAAGCAAAAGCATCACTAGTCAATCATTTATTAGCAACTGAAGTTTTACCAATATGTACTGGTCAGTGGCGATGGATAAGAATTGGTTGTGGTCCTACAAACCATGTGAATCTCACACTTGGCCTAGAGTACGAAGTAGTAGAGAATTTGTTATCAAATGAGAAACCATGGGTAACAATTCCAGTTGAAGACTTAATAGAATCAGGAAGTGTAGATTCCAATTGCCCGACTGTACTCGAAATAAAGTTAAATCAACCAGTTCTGAAAGATGGTGTTCAAATATTTGTTGTTCCAGACTCAGGTTAGTAATTTGAAGATTTTTCAAAACTTTTAATTTGTGAAAATTTACATGAATTGTTAAACTTATAGTGGATACGTATTTTATAGTGTATCCATCAAATACTTTTATTTGTATAATTATTATTACCTTTACCTACCTTTTAAAACAAATATCTTAAGCTTGATGGTTTTTTATTTAATGTTTTGAAAACTGCATTTATTTTAGGTGCCGTTCAAATATTAGCCAAAGGAGTGTTCAAAGTGTTACCAGTGTTCCTCTATGCTCTTGGTGAAGAACCTTTATCCAATGAAAATATGGAAGAACTTAGAAATTTAAAAGAAACTTATCCTTATAACCCAGTGTTATTCGTTTCGTCATTGGTGCATATAAGTTTGGATAGTTTAGATGGTGAGCTAACTCAATCAGAACAGCGTAGACTACAGAGCAAAGTTGAATTTAGTGGTTCAAGTTCTGCCAAGGAAGACTCCATACGATCGACATCAACACAGAGTGATTCCTTAAAATCAAACTCTACAAGGTTAAATTCCGTGAAAGAAGATGATGAGGATTCGAATCTAGATACAATTAGTTCTCTTGGTTTAGCATGGGTCAGTCAACTTACTGACTTAGGTTTCTTGGGCGATTCCGTCGAATCTGATGAAACTTCGTGGATTTCGAATGGGCGGTATGCTAATTCCAGCGATCTACTTGACTGGTGCAAAAAACTAGGTAAACAAGAGAATATAAATTTTTATAACTTATAAAATTTAACAATTTTTTTAATTTTATTTTTTTTTAATTTTTTCCAGATCGAATACTGTACTTTGTACGCGGTTGTCTACAATCGTATCTTGTAAACGTAAGCAATAAACTGAATGATGTACACACTACTAGCCTACGGAAATTTATTCTTAGCGCCTTCGATATGGCTCGAGAAATTCAAATAACCCCCAAGCGAATTCAGTATGCTCAGCAAAAAGAAAGTGAACTCTATGGAAACCTCACGAGGGTAGTTAATGCCAAACAAGAGGAATTGACTGAGCTCATTCAGAATACCATTCAAGAGATGAAGGATGAGATCCTGCAGGCACCAGATAACGTAAACCTTTATCAGAATATTCCATTTGATGATGGGGAAAGGGGTGAGTGGTCAGCTACTGTTAGAGCAGCCACTACAGAGGTACAAAGGATTGTACTTACAAAATTAGGGGAGAGAGTGGCAAAGCAGCTAGTGAACTCAGTGAATTGCCTAAGAGATACCTTTTTAGGTACGCTGCAACGATGCTTGTTGAGTTTAGAAAAGAGTTATGAACACGATGCTAGTCTTACAGGTAACATAAACAAATCTTCCATATTTATATACAATTCTCGGCATGAATAAAATAAAAAATACAACATTATTTTTTTCTTCGATCTTACAGCCAGTGATGCCTTAAAACAAATACTGTCAGCGGCGTACAACGTCGAATTGCATAACCACTCACCGTCGCTGGTTCATTCGTTCCTCGAGCGCATGCGGCAGCTCCTGAAATCCATGCCTCTACCATGGGCACCTACGCCTATTCTCAATGCCGCTTGGAGGCGGAAAGTCACGATCGACGTTCTGAATTCACTGAGCGCAGCGAGATTAGCGCGAACCATATCAACACAGTTCCGGGACAAGGTGAAAGGGTCTCACGATACATTTCAAGCGGCTCTGAGATCACTCGAAAACCATTACTCAGGCAAATTGGAGAGGACAGAGGAGCAAAGGATAGCTATTAGAAAATATCACGCGCCTAGATTAGCTAAGTTGGCTTTAGAATCAACGTCTATGAGTGATATGGTAAATATTATTTTATACTGATTGATTTTTGTAATAATGATTTGAGCCGATAGGTTCTATTACGTACATAATCTTATTTTTGCTTGTCATGATAGTCAAATATTATTTGTTTTACAGGTGAGATTCGGAATTCCTCATCAGGGCAAAGAAATTGGTCGAGGTCAGTACGGTGTGGTATTCGCTTGCGATGGTTGGGGAGGTGCTCCAGGCCCATGTGCCGTGAAATCCGTGGTACCACCCGACGAGAAACACTGGAACGACCTAGCCATGGAATTCTATTACACTCGTTCTATACCCGATCATAAGCGAATCGTTAAATTAAGAGGTTCGGTCATTGATCACACGTACGGCGGAGGTTATAACTTAGGTGCGGCAGTGCTTCTTATCACAGATCGTATGAGTCGAGATCTTTACTGCGGCATTCGCTCCGGTTTGACCTGGATCGAACGAATACAAATAGCCATAGATGTGCTCGAAGGAATTCGGTATCTCCATTCACAGGTTTGAAATTTACTTAGAACTGTTATTAGATGTAAGTTTCGAGATGATTGTTCAGCAAATAACTGGTTGCAAAAATTTCTTATTCTAGGGTCTCGTGCACAGGGATATAAAACTGAAAAACGTTTTGTTAGATACGGATAATCGAGCAAAACTAACGGATTTAGGTTTTTGCATAACCGAAGCAATGATGTCTGGGAGTATAGTTGGCACACCGGTTCATATGGCACCGGAACTTTTATCTGGACACTACGACAGTAGCGTAGACGTTTATGCTTTCGGCATATTGTTCTGGTACATATGCGCGGGACACGTTAGTCTTCCAAATGCCTTTGAACAGTTTCTTAACAAAGAACAATTGTGGACGAGTGTTAGGAAAGGTAAATATACCTTTAATATATATATATATACAAATGAGATAACAAAAATAGGAACAATAGACTTTAAATCAATATATACACACACACACACATGTATATATTGATTTAAAGTCTATTGTTCCTATTTTTGTTATCTCATTTGTAAGTTAAGTACGTCGCTTCATTATGTTAGTTAATACTTCATCATTTGTTTTAGGTATCAGACCGGAACGGCTAATAATTTTTGACGACGAATGTTGGAGTCTAATGGAGCAGTGTTGGGCTGGCGAGCCTTCGCGACGGCCTCTTCTCGGTGCCATTCTACCTGTTCTCGAGTCAATCCAGACGAGAGCTCACCGTGACCAAAAATCACTAGAGGAACTGTCATCAGATGTGGAATCGAAACCAACAACGCCTAGGAATGTCAGTGATGCTTCTCTACTGCCCAATGGCAAACCTGTCCAAATTAACAGCCACCGCAATTACAAAAAGAACAACAATAACAACAACAATAACAACAACAACAACAGCAACAATGCTCTGGCGCTGCTGGAGCCCAACAATCAGAGGGGTGAAGTAGCAAGTCCGATGTTTGTGCCGAGTAGACGCAAAAAATCTCATAGTGTATTGCGCACCCCAAAGCACCCGGGCTTTCACATGACTAACTTCTTTCACACGAGCGCTTGCTCAAATTTGTATATACAGATGCACGAATTTTGACTGACACTATTTTTATGCTGATTAGTACTACAATTCTTACTGCTCTCTTTTATATTTTTTTTCTTACTTTGTTTTCTTTGATTTTGAATGAGATAGGGAGAGAAATGTGAAGGAACTCTATTGACTGCTTTACTGACACTTACTTTTGCAGCTAATCCTGTAAATTTGTTATAATAGTCGTAATTATCCATGGAAATTTAGATTGATATTAAAGTGTCGGTAAGTAGATTTCCGAGCATTTATTAGCCTAATTATTTTTAAAACTGCTTTTTTATGTTAAAAGTAATCATGAGTTGTATTCGAGGACTCGCTATAAAATGTAGAATTTGGATAATATATTTAAATATTTAAGAATGCCAAAAACATTTTGTTAATAGAGTATTAGTTAGATGAAATAGACAATATGAAATCATATTTGAAAACAACTTATTAAAAATTGTTAACATAATTTTATATAATTTATTTACATTTACTTTAAAATAAGTTCCTCGCATTTTGACTCGGCAACATTACTTTTTGTCTTTAAAAAAAATGAAGTGTTTTTTTTTAATTTTTTGTGTTTATAGTTTTTGTTTTTCTTTATTTTTGTAAGATGTGTGAAATGTGCTTGTTACTGATTGAGCATTTTATGTTAAATTTATTTTATGTTAAATATATTTTATTTTTAAGTCGACATGTTACTTGAAAATTAAATTTCTTGTTATACAGCACATGAAAGAATTAAGTAATACCAAATATTTTTATTTATTAGTATTAACAAATATTTTTTTGTAACCCAATGAAGTATACATCATTTTTTAATCATGTGAATTGAACCAATGAAAAAATATTTACCTTTTTTATGAAATGCTTTTTAAGTGACAATGTTTTCAAATTTGACATACGCTTATTAGAACGCTATTTATTTTTGAATTCAAATGATTTGAGTTACAACTAAGAAATTTGAATGACTGCTCAGTAATTAATCAAGGCACTTTTCACATCTAAATAATTTAAGCTTCTTTGTTCTTCAATTTCACGTGCCATAAGTATTGTACAGCCATCAGTATTAATTGCACAGCAGCATTTCTTCACAATTTGACGCAAATACCAAAGCAAACGCATAATTTGTCGCGTGTAATTTTTTTTTGTACAATAGTATTTGATGTTCTTCATAGTTTTCACAAGCGCTTTAATACAAGCTTGAATTGCACAAAAAATATCGATGGCGAATAAATGACACACTTTTTATATTTTATCGAATAAATTTAAGCTTCAATAATTCTTGTTCTTGTTTCAATTTTGAACTTAATGTTTTTATATTATGAGTTTAAATTTGTGCAAAAACGGTTTTATTAAGTAAAACCTAATATAACTTAATATATAAATTAAGAAAAAAAAATATTATATCGTTCATTAAAAGAATTATTTTGTTATAAAAATAAGCATGTCGATATTTTTGGCGAATACTTTCTACGTGGCAGTGCTTATTAAAATACTAATGGACGACTATGAAAGCAAGAGGCAAGCGCTAATTTAATTGTAGATTTATATATATAAATGTGTGTTAAAAAAATTAATAAAAATCTTAATCAGTTTTGTACTCAATGTTCGTCCATCGTATTCCTTTCCACTATGCTTTTGCATGTTTAATTTTTATTAATGTATTTGTGTTAAATTTTCAATAATCTCAGACCAAAATAATTTCCAAGCAAAAATTTTCTGAATTCTTCAAGAAATTTTTTTAATTTATAAATGTAGAAATATCATTTCTTATATAAATGTTTCGGTTTTGTATGTGGATTAACTTATTATCAATAAATCTATTATTAGTTTCTTAAAGTTTATAATAACTTAAAAAAGGAAAAACTGATTTTGATAAATGATTTAATCACAATTTCGAAACATTGCAATCAAATAAAATTAAAATATAAAGTTCTATAAAAATAAAGCATTTTTTTCTCTTTAGCAATTAAAATAATAAAATTTGATGTATTATTTTAATAAAATTATGGGCTTTATTTTGCAACATTATTATTGATCAGTTTTTTCCTCTTTTTCAATAAGCTGCTGTAAGTAAGTATATTACTTAGACACGCTCTTTTAGTGTTATGTGTTGTTGCATGTATAAATTCTGAATATATGTTACATGGATGTATACATAACTTTGAAATAACTAAATATAATATTAAATATTTTGATTTTTATTTTTAGGTCGTCGAAGAACGTCAGTATGAGATAATCATCATTAGCCAACCAAAAACTCATGGTTAATGTTAGAGGTGCATCAAACAAATTCGTGAAATGGCAATTGTGTCGGACATTATTGTATACCACTTTTGAGGTGAAATGTTGAATAATTTAATTCAAATGAAGATAAGGCTTAGGCTCTGTTATACTTTAGTTTTTAGTGATATTTTATCGATTCCTCAAGAGTTTATAATATAATTAGGTTTTATTAAGACTTGAATCTTATAAACAAAGATAGCTTTTTATATGCATGATTACTGTAAATATATCTATTTAAGTTATGCATTATAATACATAAGTCTGTGATAGCTCATTAAGATTTATATTGATCATGAGCCAAGTCAGCAGAGCAATTATTGAATAGGAATGTTAGAGGACTGATTAGAATAGATACTTATAAGAAATATAAAATTGTGTATATATATATATATTTTTATAACTTGTATCTTTAAATAATTAATTCAGAAGTTTTATGATATATTCATTTTTTATTATATACATGCTTATTATTAAATATTTATCAATTTTTTGTATACTTTTTAACAATCACATTAAAATATCTAAACTACTTTTTGCTTTTTCTAAGTCATGTAGAAATTTATAAAATTGATTTAAATTCATCTCTGTGAATATAGATTTTGTTTTGCCATCATCATCATAAATAACTTTTAGTTGTAGAAAATTTTTTCCGACTTCATCAGTTCCACTACTTGCCACTGTTACTGCAACAAAATATAAAAGGTTATTTTCCAATTATTTTCTTTGTACAATAGTTTTAATCTATTATTACTAAATCTTAATATTATGCTTTGTATTTATTGATTATTAAAATAAATAATCTTCAAAATATCGAGTATTTACTTTCTTTAAATTAAGTACACCTAACATTGTTAATTCTTTTGCCCTTTATTTTGTTTGTATATTATGCAATAAGAAAAAAATAGAAAAATTTAATTAAAGAGTAAACACAGTATTAAAGATATAAGTTACTGGATATTAATTAATATGTCTTAGCAATTAAGTATTTAAAATAAAATATTTTATATTTTATTTATTTTTTAGTTCACAATAAATACCTCCAAAACGCCAAGATACATCAATAATTTTATTGGTTGGTATATCTTCCATTTCGCAGGAAAGTATATATTTTAGCACTACGACCTGCGCTAGTGGTTCAAAAGCATTAAAAAGTATTATAGATTAACCTTATTAGATATAAATATTTATGTAAATATGTTCAGTTTTGACATTAACAGGAATCTTTTAACATTTTAGGTTATGTTTACATGTCGCAACCACCTGACGACCCTGCACTCTGCAGTATATAGATGACGTCAACGTCTAATGAACAATGACGTCATAACTCATAAGTTTTGAAATGCATTTTCTTGAAATAAAGTTTTACTTAAAATGATTTAAATTTTTTAATCAAAATATGTTTTATTGCTTTCAGGAAAAAATTATTTATGCAATTCGTGGGTTTATATAACTTAATACTTTTTCTAATTACAAACAATTGCAGATTTCTATAAATTATATTTTAATAACATATTTTTTATATGGATATTTATGATATATTAACTGAAAAATGAAAATCATCTTATAGTTACTAAATATTTATGTACACTATAATATAATTTATTATCAAAAACAAATGTACAAAATTTAATTGTTAGATTTAATTATTTATTCATGAATTGAGTTGTAGAATCTTCTTCTCTCATGTGTTTCATTTGATATACTTTTTTTTCTTCTTAAGTAGGCTCTTTTACACTGTACATACTATTGCATGATCGTTTTCTTTCATCTAGCTTTAGTAACCTTTTCACTTCTTTTTGACTTTTCTCCTTTTTCTTAAGTCCCTCTTTTAATTTGTCATTTTTTTCTTCTTTCTTTTTATTTTCTTTTTCTTTTGGTTTGAGTCTTATTTTTACGCTTTTCTTTTTTAGATTTTTTTTAGTCTTCGTTTGTGTATCTTCATCAGATAAGTCACTTGAAGAGTCATTTGAAGACTCACTATCTGATACATCATTTTTATTTATAGTTGTCTCTGAATCACCTAACTTTTCAATTTCTTCTTTATAAAGGATTTCTGCAGTTTTTTTGCTTTCTTTTGTCAACTTATGTCATTACTCTATTGTATTTCACTGGCTATACGTTTTCCAGCCCTCCACAGCAATAAGAATTTTTTACAAAAGAATGACAACATTTATAGCCCCTTTGCCTAGCTCATCAGTATGAACTAAAAATATAGATTGAATAATTGGTTTTTCTTGACCTTTAATAGCCTGTAAAATTGAAAATTGAAATATTTAGTTTGTACAATATAATAATGTGTCAAAATGGATATAAGTAAAACTCAAACTTACATTTCCTGCCCACGAATATTCAATGCGGCACTATGAATCTTGCAGCATTTTCACCCCTGTAGTTGATTCTAAAAGATTAGAAAGTATTTATTATAATGAAGTCTTTGAATCATAAGAAACTGAATATAGATCCAAATTCATTAAATACTATGCTTTGTCTTCTCTAATTCTTAAATTCCTGACAGTAGTACATATATTTATCCTCATCAACATTGGAATTTTGTTTGTCTTCTTCATCTTCTTTAGTTAAGTTTCTTAGCTCTCAGTAGTTTCTTTACTTCCTTAACATTTTGACATTCCTCTAAGACAGCTTTGTGTTTAGATGGATCATAACCAGTCCATCTGCACACAAATCTGTATTAAAATTCATTCATAAATAATTATTAATTTTTATATATTCATTTTTGCCCTAAAGCTAGAATGTTATTTCAATAACTCACCTATCTCTTTTTCCATCATAGTCAAGAGCTAAATTAGCCTGGACCTGTTCATCAGGTGCAATATTAGAATTACTAAATTTTGCCAATATTTTCATGGTCTTTCAAGACAATCATTCCTACTGCATTCCACGGCCCCACAATTGTCACAAGCCCTTTTGCACCAGTTTCTTGGCTACTATATATGAGTAATCTCTATTATTGATCAATTTTATTGAATTATTTTTGTTTTTCAAGTTGTGGTCTTTGTTGCTGTAGTGTCGGTTCCTGATCAAAAAAACAAGTAATATTTTAGAACTATATTGATCTTTTATTCATTAGAAATATTCATGAAATGTACTGTACATGAACTAATAATCAAATACATAGATGATACTTACAGATGCTTCAAAATACCAGGGTGTTGCACTTATATATTATGGAATATGAGGATTGATGTCTTTTCCTTCTTCATCAACTGCAGCTGGTACAGTACCAGCTTTTCTAGCTTCATCAAGTTCCTCTGCTTTACGCCAATCTTCTCGACTCTTCTTTCTTGATCCATCCTCAAATGTGTTCGCGTTTTTTAATACTTCAGTGACAGAAGCACATGTTAATGGATTAGCCATTGTATTTACGTGAACGAATGAATATAGCGTCTCTATAGATATTCGTTGTGTGAACTAAGAACTCGTAATATGAGCAATGTACCTATTTACTTCTACATTTAAGTTAGATTTGTATATTGTTGATATCTGATACAGTTTAGATTTGATACCCTACTGCAACTTGAGCATTAGTAGGTATTTAATTTTAGCTTATTTATTTTACAAACTAGGTAAGTAGGTACCAAACCTTTTTTTGCTTAGTGGGCCGAAAGTGTCACTTTCTCTCCCGGGGCCAGTTTGAGACAGTGGCAATTTCGTCCTCGCTAGTCGCTATACTCGCTTATTAGGCAAAAAATAGTAAACACACCATGGGAAGTAAATTTCCTCCCTATAGGTGTGTAATATACTATTCCTTTGTACAATTGTATACACCTTTTGATATTTATTACTTTTGTTTACAATAATATTGACTCTCGTGCTTCTGATGTCCGCAAGAGGCGCCAGTAGGCTTCTAATGCGGCCAATGCGGGGAGTTGAGCTCTGGAGTCCGGTCCGACTTGTATCAGTATTATATATGGCGTCCGCGTCGGCATAACAAATTGCTGTTTGCTCTGTAGTGTCGATTGCTCGATAACTTATAGTGTTAAATAGTTTATTAAAAAAAAGTGTAAGTAGATATGGCATCAGCTGTAGAATCGATGGTCGTAGATGACAATAAACAAATTCCTGATAAACCCGTCGACAGAGAGAAAGTAAGTTTATTTAGAAAATTCTAATCCTAACCTATGTCGGCACGCGTTGTTTATAAATAATGTTTTGTATTAAGGGATTTGTATTATGTTTTGTATTAAGTAGCGTCCCCCCTTCTTAGTACTTCTCTCTTCCAATTATAAAGAAAAACGATAACTCATATAGACCTCATCTTGTACAAAATGCTTTATTATATCGAGCACTACGCCGCTCAAGTCCAAATACTACTCAAAATTATCAATATAAAAAGTTATAAGCATAAGTAAGTATGAACATAATTTTAAGGTTAACTTTTTAACAGGCTAACAAGCATAAACACCTCTTACCTCTTTCAATTATTTGCAAAAACGACAAATCAAATCGCTTTCATATTGTACAAGATGATACATTATATCGAGCACTACGCCGCTCAACTCTAAATATTCATTTTTATTATTAATACATCAAGATATAAGCGAAACAAAAAGCACGTTTTTAGCTACTACATCCTCTTAAGCTCAAACATTTATGCTCGTAAATATTTTTTAATATTTTACTCAATTATTACCTAATTATTAATATTTCCTTTTTTTAATTTTCAGACTTGTCCACTTCTTCTGAGGGTATTTTGTAATACAGGAAGGCATCATAATATTGTGGAATACACAAGAGGGAATGTACCTTCAAACGAACTTCAAATTTATACATGGTAATTATTAATCAAATTCTTTATTTACTACAATGTAGAAAGTTTTGTTATATATTATTGAATTATTCGCCTGATTAATAACTATAGAATAATACCTTGTATTTTGTGGTTTTATCTTCACTTTCTATCAAGCATAATTGAAAAATATATTGAAATAATAAAAGTTTACTGCTTCAATAAATGATTTTAATAATATACTTAAATATTAATATTCTTTTATCTTAGGATGGATGCAACTCTAAGAGAAATAACTGCTTTAGTAAAGGAAGTAAATCCAGATGCTAGAAGTAAAGGGACCTATTTTGAATTCTCCTTAGTTACTCCAGAGCAACGAACTACTGGTTATAGAATGCGTGAAATAGGTGTAACTTGTTCAGGACAAAAAGGAGCAGACGACAATAAAACTTTAGCACAAGCAAGGTGAATATTTACTAAAAATTTATTAAATTTTAAGAGTTATATATTCATATAATTTTAATAATTAATTTACTAAGAAATTTAGAGTACAATTTAATTATATTTTACTTTTGTTACAGATTTACAATAGGAGATTATTTGGATATTTCTATAACCCCACCAAATAGAATGCAGCCAATTGTTCGACGAGGAAACTTTAGACAATACTGACCAAAAAGAACTAAAACATGATTTATATAGATTTATATATATGATATAGATGAATTATTTTTAATGTGCATCAATTTTTCTAAAGATAAAAACTAAGTTAATCTAACTTTTGATTTTATGTTTCTGTTCATGTATGTTTTAAGCATAAAACTACAAAGTATAATAAACAAATGTATTTATTCAAGCATTTAAATATTAAATAATTTTTTAAACCTAAAAGTCAAAGCTACATAATTTAGGTAGATTTGACAAAATTTTACAGTAAAAAAATTATTTGATAATTGAAGTTGAAACTATTTTGAACTAGATCTATTAATTATATATAATAATTTATTAAGTAAGCAATAATGGTGAAATTAAAATAAAATTTGGAAGTCAGTAGAGTAAATTTTCCAACCTACGTGTCAAAGTTGTATAAATCAAGTACTAGCTTATTATATTGTGCTATTAGTATAGAGTACCTGGTCAATTTAAAATTTTGAGAACATTAATAATGCTTTCTTCACTGCCTCCAAATTGTAAAATTTGAAATTGTTCAGGTATTGCATGTGATATACTACATAGTCGTAAATATTTTAAATGTGCTGTATTATTATACTATTATAATAAATCAGTGATATAGAAAGAATTTTTAATGTATTTTTAAAAATCTACATACTCTGCAATATTTTAAAAATATCGGATATATAATTTGTAAACAAGACAATTTTAAAGGGGCTACTCGAAGTAATAACAATATTTTAAATTACGAAAGTAAGATTTAATAATTATCATTTCCTTTAAAAGCCTTTCTGTTTCATATTTTCCAGTTTGCCATAAAAAATTGTTTTGGGAGGGTAAAGAAAGAATATAATGCAATTCAATATCATTCGTAAATCGTATATTTAGGTAAATACCTAATGCCTCGTCAATTAACTATTTACAGAAAAAGTCTTCTATGTGTCGAATCCTTATTATTTCATTTTACACAATACATAGACTTAAAAGTTAGGAGCATTGCGATACACGTGAAATGGGCCCAAATGGCACTGAATCGTCACTTCGATCTGCTTCATAACAACATAAACTGTTAATATAACATAGCTTCAACATTTTTCTCTCTCACTCTCTTTCGTTTTTATTTCCTTTGATCCTATGCGAGATGTACATTGTCGCTTCGATAGTCAATAAAAGGCCTGCATAGTTAAATTTCCCCTATAAACGGCTGCTGATGGATGCTAATGCAACGCTGCTTTGGTTTACGTAATTACAAAAATATGCGAGTTCATGAGGCAAGTGAGACTTTATTTTTATTTTTCTTCGCATAAAGTAGGATGAGCATTTATTATAGCATTTATTATACATCGGTGATATTGCAGTGAACAAAAACAGAATATATTGTTTCTTACTTTGCTTCAATTGATTTATGTGCAGTAATAAAAACATTTTTTACATTAACACCCATCAGATGTGGTTAAACGAATCATCTATTTTCTTTTCATATTTTTTTTTTCGTTTGTTTCTCGTTACTTTTGTTGTCGTGCGGTGAAAAAGTCAAAGCACGAAAATAGTAATTTTCTTTTTTATTTGGTATTTCTTAATTAATGTTCTAAAAGCGCATTGTTCTGTAAAAACTACTTTTTATTTTCGTACTTCGACTGGCTGATATATATAATTACAGTAGTAGTCGTGGGGGGAAGGGATGCAAGAGTATACAAGTATCACACTTTGCGTAGTCGAAGCATGACATCGACAGATCGTTCTCAAATTATATATATTTATATATATATATTAGCAAGGGTTTTGATCCGATTTCAGCGGGTAATTCCCTTTTATCGTTATTTCCAACTATATAAGTGAACTTAAATGATTAGTTTTTGCTTTTTGTTAAGTCATATCTACGTTCTTTCTGTGGAAAGAATAACTACCTATATACAATTTTTTATAACGAGAATAAATGTCAACATCAGTAAAAATAAAGAGAAAATATGTTCCGTTCCGCTGACACTCAGAGATCAAAACCCCTGATTAAAGTCTCTATTTTTAATTATATTCATAATTTTTCTCATATAAAAAGGTAAAAACTAGAATTACAAATGATCGTGAAAAAATACTTTGTCTCATTCTTTGCAATGCATATAAATAAGAAACCTGCGATTATGAAATTAATATTTTTAGTTTTCGTAAACGTGTTATTATACCTTTATCGTATGTTGCATTATTTTGTTAGCCTTTTTCATAACAGAGTACTTTTTCATTCTGCAAATTGAACGATCGAATGTTAAATTCATGAAAAAACTTTATGTATCGATGATGCAAAGAAAATTGGAATGTTATATTACTTCGACTACGACATTCCTTAACTTTTTTTTTTTTTTTTTTT
>UELU01100462.1:0-16232 GCA_900490025.1 Megastigmus dorsalis | reverse complement strand
TTCTCGTTACTTTTGTTGTCGTGCGGTGAAAAAGTCAAAGCACGAAAATAGTAATTTTCTTTTTTATTTGGTATTTCTTAATTAATGTTCTAAAAGCGCATTGTTCTGTAAAAACTACTTTTTATTTTCGTACTTCGACTGGCTGATATATATAATTACAGTAGTAGTCGTGGGGGGAAGGGATGCAAGAGTATACAAGTATCACACTTTGCGTAGTCGAAGCATGACATCGACAGATCGTTCTCAAATTATATATATTTATATATATATATTAGCAAGGGTTTTGATCCGATTTCAGCGGGTAATTCCCTTTTATCGTTATTTCCAACTATATAAGTGAACTTAAATGATTAGTTTTTGCTTTTTGTTAAGTCATATCTACGTTCTTTCTGTGGAAAGAATAACTACCTATATACAATTTTTTCGATGAATTTAGTCGTAATCAATAAAAAGAAGACGTTTTTATATATAAATATATGTAGATTATCATAATCATATAATGTTGCTGGTAGAAATCGAAGCAAAATGATTTTTATAGCAGTATCTGAATTGCTAAGAAATGTTTTTTTCGAGTTGCTGGTTTAAAAATGGTCACCACCCAACTATAAAATTATCATTTGTCTACTAGACAAAAGTATCTACAAATTTACAAAATAAAAAGAAAACGAACTATTCTATGCAGTTTCAACAATAACGAGAATAAATGTCAACATCAGTAAAAATAAAGAGAAAATATGTTCCGTTCCGCTGACACTCAGAGATCAAAACCCCTGATTAAAGTCTCTATTTTTAATTATATTCATAATTTTTCTCATATAAAAAGGTAAAAACTAGAATTACAAATGATCGTGAAAAAATACTTTGTCTCATTCTTTGCAATGCATATAAATAAGAAACCTGCGATTATGAAATTAATATTTTTAGTTTTCGTAAACGTGTTATTATACCTTTATCGTATGTTGCATTATTTTGTTAGCCTTTTTCATAACAGAGTACTTTTTCATTCTGCAAATTGAACGATCGAATGTTAAATTCATGAAAAAACTTTATGTATCGATGATGCAAAGAAAATTGGAATGTTATATTACTTCGACTACGACATTCCTTAACTTTTTTTTTTTTTTTTTTTTTTCGTAAGTGAAGTTTACATATGAATTTTTTTATTTCTTATAAATTGTACATTTTATGTACTGTCGATTGCATACAACTTCATAGTCAACGAATGTGAGTCTTCCTCCATTTATTCGAGTATACTGATACAGCGATACTTCTGATTATCGTCCAAGACATTAATTACGTTAAATCTTCGCTAAAAACTGATTAAGAATCTGCTCGAGAGATTATTCATCATTTCTTTTTTCCTTACATTTTTAAAAAATTTTGATTAAAATTTTGCAAATGCGATGCATTTGAAATCCTTCGTTTTTTCACTTTTAAAAAAACTTACGCCACTAAAAGAATTCAATTCACGTTTTTTTATTTTCTTTCTCTTCTCACTTAGTCGGCGCATGACAGAAATTTGATTTTTGCCATGTGCGTTTTAATTAATACTACAGAAATCTTTCACGATCCTCGCGATCCAATGAAAATTTCACGTTCTCTTATCCACTTGAACTAAAAGTTACTGGAAAAAGTTCCATTTTTATTTTTACTGCTATCGCAATCTTATGCAATATTAGTATCCGATTTATTTTTACATTCTAACAATTGATAAAATTTATTAATACTAAACCTTTTACATTAGTTAATTAGGGATGAACCAAATTTCAGTTTTAAAGTTCAAATATGATTGAGTGTAAAAAAGGTGTAAGTGCAAACAGTTGACTTTTTATTTGACTAAGTTAACCAAGACAAGTTTCTGTTGAAATAAATTATTGAAAATTAATTCGATATCATGGAACTATTTCGAGTAACTCTGTTCCCAGTGCATCGATATAGTTAAGTGGCCCTCCGGTGGGGGGGAATGTGATTGGCCACTGTCAATTGCAAGCGTATACTTAAATAGATTTTTCGAAGCATCGGCCAGACGGGATTAGACCTTACGGGGCATGACGGGACACTTTTCTTCATTTTTTTTTTACTTTTTTTTATCAAGGGATGAGGAGTGAGGGTAGTAGAATTTTTTTCCTTGTCTGCTAGATTTCTTATATTCCTATACGTATACGTATATATGTGTATTTATGTAGGGTGCATACGTAGTGATTTAATTTACTCATTATAAGTTTTTTTTTTTACTTATACCATTCATTTGAATTGAAAGTTAAATAATCTTGCCATTATTCGCAATCGCGTTTCAAAGTTATTCGTTTTCCGCCTATCGTCGGTTAAATTTCCTTTTACTCTTCTCTGTCTTTCATCTTCTGTATTGACGTGTCCTTGTTCGCGATTTTACTCTTTTGTTTTCTCTCTTTCTCGTTCTTCAAGCACATAATTTTCAATTTAATCCTTTACACCCGCCCAGCAATCATTTTCGTACAACATCTATTTCTCGTCGCTATTTTTCGCTCCGCGCGCGCATGCGAAAAAATTCGTTTTCATTCACTTATATTTATGGTAAATCGTATTTCAAGATACTTCATACGAACGAATACGAAACTACTTATACTCGAGTGCGCGTTTTTATTATTTTCATTTTATTTAAGCTATACAGGCGCTGTTTGACGACGCATTTTATTTTCCTTGCACGAAAATACATTTCTTTTTCGTTAATTTTGACCGGGCTCGAGAATTCCTAGGTTCAAAAATATATGTGAAATTCATTGTTTCATATTATATGAACATTCAAATCATTACAAAGCATTTATTTTACCAAAATGGGAATAAATGTCGTATTTTAAAAAATTATTAAATGAATATAAATTCATTAAATTTCAATTTCTCCCTAGATTTTGTAATTTGACTATATATAAAGTTTCGTAAACTAATGTGGAATAAAAAAATTATTAGATAATATCCATGTAATGTTATAGTTTATTTTTTGTGTATTTCAACATTGCTTTATCAGCGATAAAAATGTTGTTTGGTTGATATATATTCAAATAATAGTGGAATAAAAACAAGACGCGCTTTATTAGGCGGTTTAAAAAAATCTATGTTACTTTTTCGATCTTTAGTGTTAGTTATTGGAGCTTATGGGATCCATACCGGAGATTCAGTTCCAATTTTCTCCACTTTTGCATTTATTTTGCCGCCATTGTTGCTGAATAATATGGTTTCCACAAGTTCCAAGTTTTATTGGCTAAAAAGTACGTAGTACACCTGATTTTCGTTCGACCATGATTCCAATGTACGTTCTAAAAAAGAGATCTTATATAGGTGTTCTAACAATATCTTTAAAAAATTAATATAAAACTACGTGTAATTTAAAAATGTATGCAATACACCAAATAAATACAAGAATCCCGGTTTGAATCAAACCTAGGAATTCTATGAAATTGCCTCAAAAAAACTTAATAGTGGAAGTATGTATACAGAATAAAGTTCAACCAAATTTAATTAAAAAGAATTCAAATAATTTTCGTCAAGTCTACGTATTTGACTTCACGATAGATACAAATGGGATTTGGAAATTTAATACAAACCTAATTATAAAAAAATTATTTTTTACTTCAAGTAATGGATAAAATACTCGTAAATAATTCACATTGCAATAACGAAAAACTTGATCAACTTTATTAAAACAAGCGGGAACTACCGTTTTGTCAAGATTCGACACAAAGACGAAATGCCCATTTTAAAGTTTAAGACGATAGCCGAAGATTAAAGATAAAATTTTTCGTTAAATCGGTATTTATTTCATAAATATCGCTTTCATTGAAAATAATATATACAATTTCATGTATAACCCTCTTCCCATGATTACAAAAAAAGTTATACACGCCTATATAATACGTTAAAAAAATCCTTATTAATTAAATTCAGTCAAACTTGCCTAAACCCCGTCTTTTCTTATATCTTTTGAATTTCGCACCACAGACTACAAAAACTCTGTCTTTACGTAGTTCCACCATATGTATATATATATATAATATTTATATATAAAAAGTCATCGAATTCTTGCGCCTACAACCGAGTGGCCATATACATATCATAATTTTTCGTTCGCACGCCTTTATAACACAGAAAATAAAAGTTCTTTGGATTCGAATCCCATTTACACATACACGTAATAAAAGATTTCGCCAAAAGTTATCCGATTGCCGACACTAACGCACATAACCTCTCCACTTCTCGCTACCGAATATTTATCTACAATTGTTTGCCATATGTATACACACAACATACCCATACGCTCGCCTTACTTCTTTTTTTTTTCTTTAACAATGTTTTGTATTTGGTAACGTCGCTTCGCGACTATGTAATAATTATTATTACTATTATCATTATACATCTTTCTCTCTCACACGTACCCGTACAACATGTACAACATACAACCGCGTGTGCCGCACGAAAAATAAAATTAAAAAAAAAAAGAAAAAAAAGGGAAATAGAACAACAATAATAGATAAACAAAGACAAAAAAAACGACTACTACGTATAATAATGAAAGCTTCGCGCGCTCAATTTTAGCTCTCAATCATTCACTTTTTTTCCCTTAACTATACATATCGGTCATATACGCAATATACATGAGAATGAGGCTCCTCTAAATTGTGTTTTTTTTTTCTTTTTGTTGAATATACATCGTTGTTTTTCTTAATTGCTTGATTAAAGATATGGATCGATGAATCGCGCCGATTCGCCAGCTCTCGTATTCTCTAACCCTCCCTTATTTCGCCTCGGCGCGTTCGACGGGCGTGTAAAGCGCGTCTCGCAGTCTCCTGTGTTTCTCTTATATTTTTTTTTTTTATTCCTCTTCTCCTTACTCTCCACTTTACAATTAAAAATACGACGAGCGTCGCACTGTAGTCGTGATACAACGGATATGGCGAATTAATCCCAAGGTAAAGCGAGGACTTGCTCTTTTGGTATATCTGCTTGTTTTATTTATTCTGCCGTCGGTCCGGTACCTAACCGGTACCTCGATCGCTCTTGGAAAGCAGCTAGTCTTACTTTTCCTTGCTCTCTACAACATCTTCTCTAACTTCGTGCGCCTCCGCCACGAATGTTCCCTCTTCGACTGCGGCGAAAATCTGTGGCTGTCTCGATTCCTCACTAATTAGCTTTAAAAAGCATCTCCCCTCCGTGGCCAGGAAAATAGCGATGCTTCTTCGTGTAGCCGATGAGCAGTGCTGAAAAGATTCATTTTCGAGTTATTTCGAAGGACTCCGCGAGAAAGTAAATCAAGGTTTTGGGGCTCAAGACAAGAATCTGCGGGTAGAGCTAAAGTTCTTTCCGTTAGAAATATGAATTGCAATTGCAGCTGGAGTAAATGGCACGGTAAAAGAGACAAACCTCTGTCGTTATTCTCTGGAGTAGCGTCCAAGCCTCGCTGACGATCTTAGGGGGGCGAACTACGCGTCGCAGTGGTCCTCCGGGGCGAGGACGTCGGGCGCCATCGAGAGATCCTCGGCCATGTCCTCGTCGGGGCCGGAGTCGTGGCACCCGTGGCTCTCCGGGTATTCCCTGTCGTCGTTGCAGACTTCCTCCTCCGTGTCCTGCTCCGCGGGCGCCTCCATCAGCTCGCGTTTTATCAGCCTCGAGAGCTTGCCACCTTCGGGGCTCTGGCCCTCTTGCTTTATGTGCATGCCCGAATCGTCCAGCGGCGAGTTGATCATCATTTTTTCCCTATTTTGGTTTCAATTATGTTCCCTTTCGTCAGTTTGTTACGATCTCAAGTATATAGCGGAATAATTATATTACGGTACCGAATGGGGATGGAAGGGTATGGAATAATAGATCTTCTTTAGAGGATAATAGGTAATAGTGGATTACGTCACTAGAGAGGAAAGAACTCGTGTAAATTTACCCCGCGAGTATAAGTACTAGTTTTTTTGCCCAGAGAGGACGAAATACGACACTCTCGAAGGGGCGTCGGGAGAGAAAGTGGTACTTTCGGCTCGCTAGGCAGAAAAAGTATGTTTTGTAATCAGTCCCACAGTAGACAAGTAGAATACCCTTATAAATTCTTATAAACTTATAAGCGTCGCCAATTCATATATTTGAATTGAACAAGATATAAAGAGATATTCAAATAGTAGGTACTCTAATACTAATACTAGGACCATTTTATAGCTTTATAATATATTTCAATATATTAAAAATGTATTTCGATCGAATCTATTTATTCCTGTATAAGTAAATGATAAGCGCAAATATGTGATTTCCAGTAACATGAATTTAAAGTCTTAAAATGTGTGATGACATTATCTATTCAGAATACCAGAACTATTATGACAGAGATATAAGAAACGAATAAAAAAACGTTCATTTATTGACTATACTGAAGGCAAAAATTAAATTTGATCCTCGTACGTGTTTAGAACGAGGATTAATACTCTCCATCGATCATGACAAGTTTATTCTTACAGTATTTTTAAATTAAGTATTAAATAATTCTTGTCCGAAATTTGTGCCTTGAATTTTCGAATTCAAATGAAATTTGCGAAACTTTATGATTACAGCTAGTGAAAAAGGAATTAAAAATTCGTATGACAATCATACGTCGTATTAGTCTCTGCACTCGCTACATAAAATACTTAAATCAATAGAAGATAGAGAAAGGTTACTCACATTAAATCATTGTGGGGCATAGTGTGCTCTTTATCGGGACTTGTCGCTGTCGACGTGCACATGGAATTGTTGAGAAATCCCATGTTCGACTCACCGAGTGCAGCCTGGAAATACTCAAAAGGCATACAAACAATTAGCTACAACTCAAATGCACTCGATAAATTGATATAAATGTATTGCGCGTGACAAAATTTTAGTAGATAGTTATTGGTAACTTGAGGTTATTGAAAAAAATTTGAAAAAAAAAAAAAAATCTTATTTGAACAAACAATAAAATAGGTACCTGGAGGTTTGCATTGAGAGCATCGCCGTACATAGTCGGACTGTGCGTGAGCGTCGGACTCTTCGAAGGTACACCCCTGGATTTCGACAAGAACAGAGAAAAAAACAAACTTCTATCAGTAATATTCGTGGTTTTGCTCGTTTGTTTTTATTATTAAAAGTCCTGCAAAAAAGTGTCTGAGTGTGTGAAATGTATTGGGTGTGATTGTGCTCGTTAATTCAAAGATATCATAAAAAGACGTGTTTAATCATGTAAGAGTGTAATATAATTTTGATATAAATATATATATTTAAAAAATTGGATATATAATATAAAAAAGTATATATTAAATAGTTTTAAAAGGGGTAGAATATAAAAGTAATAACAAGTATATAATATATTAAAAACATGAAAAAAGCGACGTGTTTACGCTATACTACGTTAGTATAAATATATAATGAATATAAAAAGAGATATAAAAGTTAAGAGAAAGAGATATAATAAAAGTTAAGAGTATTAGAGAAATAGAGAAAAATATGTACGAAGAGGAAGATGGAGATAGAGAGAGAAAGAGAGAGAGAGAGAGAGAGAGAGTGAGAGAAAAAGAGACATAAACAACGGAGTGAGTGAGAACTATTAGATAAATGTGAAAGAATGACGATAAAATAGTAAGAAAAATTTATAAAATCGTAAAAATTGATATAATAAAAGAGATGTAAAATCCTTTTTAAAAATCTTTACCTATTCCACCTTTTTGTGTTCCCAATGCGTTTGGCAGCGACAGATTGAGTGAAAAAAGTTTAAAAATTGAAAAAGTTGAAAAGTTAATGCCTCGAAGCTTCAAGTTTATTCTCATTTTTATTGCAAACATAGGACTACTTTTTCGTCAAGAAAAAGTGAATCTAAATATAGTTAATATTATAAATTATAAACAGATACCAAACATTTTAAGATATAACTTGAAGCTATTTTATCGTTTATAAACGGTCCTGGATTACCTTAAATGTATCTATATCGATGATCTATCCTTTTGAGTATTTAATTTTTTTACATAGACTGAGCACATGTCGATATACTATCGTCAAAGAATCATGACCAAGTATATATATTATAACATTGCGTTTTACTCTTGCAAACGAACTTTGCGTATGTTAGTCGGTGAGATATAGAAAGCGTGAATCGTTTGCAAGATACGAAATGAGAAAAAAAAGTTGCATGCGAGGAATAAAACTGTTTTCCCCTGAGACCGTTTATGAAACTGACGTATACGAGGCGTGAAAATAGAGAAAAGTAAAAAAGTGAAGTGAGTGAGAGAGATTAGAAAAAAGAGTGTATATAGAGAAGAGATAAATCGTTAAAAGGTAGATAGAAAAAAGTTAGTCAAAAAATTCTAGCTACGTAAATGTAAATATATAGGTATATATATATATGTATATATAAAGAGAGAAAAATGTAAAAATTAGAAAAATTTTGACGCTCGATGATCGAAATTTCCTTATACACTATTGATTTATCATTATATTATTATTACAATACGTATAACCTCGTGATGATACCTGAAGCGATGATGATGAAAGTGGCGTAGTTTTTACGCGTTTTTCGTGGCTCAGGATCCAAATAGCCACGCTGCACCGGAACGCGAACGATTTCGTTTCTCAACACAAACACACACATGTAAATAGCTGATAAAGCCCCGGGGCATGCAACAGCTGCGCTTTATCTTGTTTTGGATACGTGCAAGATATGTTGATTCGGGATAGGTGAAGGTAAATGACGAATTTTTTAAGCTTTTCTTTTCCTTCCTTTCTTATGATAGATTTCGAAAAGTGACTATTGAAATTCTTATGGTTTTGATGGCTGCTTTTATTGCTTTTATCCGGCTATGTTAATAATATATTTCTGGAAGACTAGTTGATTAGTTTGTTTTATGCAAAAATCTTTGTAAGTTATTTATTGAAAATGAAATCTAAAATTTATATTAAGAATCAAGGTTAATTTACTTAAGTGATTATTTTAGTTGTGTTTACAGAATATATATTGATTCAAATGTTTCCATTAATCAGTCAGATTTTTTAAGATTTCTGTAAAGGAATCCCTATTTATTTTATTTCTGGCTCGATAATTATTATGAATCATTTTGATTTATTTTATAAAAATAAAGTTAAATTAAACTTTTTTATTGGTGTAGCAGCAATTAAGAGCAGCCAAATTTGTGAAATGAATATTTTACAATTATTTGATCTTTGAATTATTTTACTTTTTTAAATAAGTATTTACTGAATTTCAATTAATTTAATTCAATTTCATTCCATTATTGCTAAACTAAAATTCGAAACAAAATATAAATATCTAAACTTCAATTAGTTTGTTAAGATTCATACTTTTACTGCAAAGATCTGGATGTATTTTTTTCTGCTGCTTTTATTTCTATTATCATTTTTATAAGACTGAAAAAATAAAAAGTAAACAATTTTTTTCTTTGAATAATTGAATTTCAGTAACACCGTTAATTGTCAAAGATAGAAAAGAGAAACTGAAAAAACCCCACTCACACTCACGCAAGCACTGTTAATAGCAAAAGTAGCTTTCATGCGATAAGAAGCGCTTTAGGCACACTCGCAAATACAGGATCAAATAGAGGATAAGAAAAAAAACAAAAAAAAAAAAAAACTGATGCATTCCTTAGAATGAAGGATCAAGTGTTCACTAAGCATGCAAGCGACTAACAGGGTTTAACAGATTGGAGAAAGAGTTTCAGAGTCATTAATATAAAAGCATCCCGCAGCGACGTCCGATCGTTCAATGAACGGACTCTCGATTTGTTTCTCTTGCCAGAGAATTTCATGATCGTGCGGGTTTTCGAATAGTTCATACATATTTTTTTTTTTCATTTCAAATCTTTCAGCGAAGCCTACGACTATGTATATATATAGAGCTTTACTACGCAGCTGAAGTATATAACAATTGGGACACTCATCAGAACGAAAAAAACAAAAAAGAAATAGAAGTATTACAAGCAATGCGCAAACAAGTAAGTGAAACCTACAGTAAATAATACATATTTATTCATATTTATGCATTTATTTTTTTCGGCGCTCTTGCGGAGTGGGACATTTATGTACTCTAAGAGATTTTTGGGTCAAGCAGTATATTTATTGTGCAGGATTTCACACTGATTAGTTTAGATGGAGAGGCGTTGAGAACTCGTTATCTCTCGAATTGAATTATTATTCATGTATTTATTTAGTATATATTATAAGTTTGATGATTTAAAATTAGTTTTTAATGATTTTTACCTAAAGTAGCTATTTTTTTTATAAATAAAGATGAAAAAACATGAAGTCAAATCAATACTGAACTTTCAATATAATAGTTAAATGAGTAAACGGATTTTCTTAACATACATCTTTTTATATTTATTGATAAATAATTTCCCAAATATTTTTGCTTTTGAGGAATTCGAGTATTTAAAAGCATATACTAATTTGTTAAAAAATATTTGAATTACTTATTAGTAATAATATGAGAAAATGTAATATTTAATTTATGTTATATACTCATAATATTATATTTTTATTTTATGTTGTGTTTTATCTAGACAGAAAGTGTCCGAGTGAGTTGTCTCAAGCCTCTCCGGAAAAAATAAAGAAAGCAAGAAACATAAGAGGACAACGAAGTAGGGAGACACGGTAAAACGAAAGAAAATATAAAGAAAGAAAGGAAAAACGAAATTGTCGGAGAAAGAAAAAAGGAGACGTAGAAGAGAGGAAAACGTGAAAAAGTTAGAAACAGAATTTTGTATTAGGGGAATGATGACGAAAACAAGGACAAATAAATAAAGAAAATCTTGTGAAAAGTTCCGTTTCAAAATCCCTGGTATTCGTTATTTAATATTAATTTAACATTTATAGACGAGATGAGTTTAATTATTCCACAATTAAAGATAAATTGTATTCAATATTTTTCCAGATTAATAAATATTTTCGAGATCAGTTATAAAGATAAATATTAAATTTAATAAATCAAATTATATTATCGTCATAAATTTAATAATTATTGTGTTCTTTTCAGAATTCGCGTATAAATATATCTATATAAAAGAAAAAAAGTCTCAAAAGAATTACGTTACTACAATTTATAAATCGAGTATCTCCAATAAACTAAAAATAATAAAATATGATAAGAAGGAATTGTATGAGCGGTCTAGAGTGATGACTGGGTCAAAAATAATAGTACACAGAAGATAGAAACAGAGAAACAGACAAAAGTTTAGGCAAGGCAGACAAAGACAGCAAGACGGACTACGTTGGGTACACGTCTTATTTGTTTTCTTTCTTTTTTTTTTCTTAATTTTTTTCTCACATCTTTTTTTTTTCGTTACGTTATTTCGTTTTATCTTTTTTTTCTTTCTTTTTTTCTTAGTTTTTTTTTTTTATGTTTCAGCCAGCAGCGCAGAAGTTTCTAAAATAGTGGTAGTGCTTACTGTGCGGAGAGGTGGGGTGGAGTGGGTGATGGGGTTGGGTCATATTTCCTGGGGCGGCCGCGGGACAGATGCCGCCGCTTTACGAACTCGGCGTCGTCCACCATCCAGAATGACCCGAAGTCGTCCTCATAGCGCACAAAACACTTGTGCAACGATAGATTGGTGCGGATCGCGTTCTGTATACACAGATAAAGACCACCAAGAAATAGAGAAAAGAGAGTACAAAAAAGGTTCAAAAGGTTGTTGTTGTTGTTTGTTTTCGTTCTTTTTCTTTTTTTTTTATTAAACTTATTCTGTTTTTTTTTCTTTTCTTTTTACTTTTTTTTGTCGCCGCTAAACAGATTACTTTTGGTTTCGTTTTATACTCTGGAAAGAAAAGAAATTTCTCTTGCCGTTGAGACGATCGCTCTGTGGTGTTGTTTCGTTACGTTGCGTTATTGTCTCATGGATGAGGAAAAGAAAGTGGCGCGACTCAAGTGCCGGATTTGCTTTTTCCAAATTTCCTCAGGTACTAATTTTGAAACTTTACGAAATTGTAGTGGTAAATTTGAGTCTACAATGTTTCATGCAGTTTTTTTACAAGAAAGTTTTGTTCACATGTTTAAAGAAAACTGCCCGTGTTGATTTTAGGTGAATAAAATGTAGTAATTATTGTGGCCTCGACCTTTTTTTTTCCAACCGGCACTTTGAGTATCCAGTTTCTTTTCTACGTGCACTTTTTTTCTAATTCTTTTTGTTTTCTACAAATCGACATCAATTCTTGTTAACGTGACTTCCTTCTGTTTTTTTTTACTTTGCGAGGACCCAATGACCCAGAACTATAAAATTGAACTGAATGCCTCCCTGATTTTCTCTGTTTTTGGTTTATTTTTTTCGTTCCTGCTCTGACAAGTGTGTGAGTGCGTGCATTACAAACCTCGTATCAGAGCTCAAGGAGGGAGAGAGAGAAAAATTGTGGATACATAGAAAGAGGCGAGTAGTTTATGCAAAGAGAACCGCAAAAACATATGTAGATAAGTGGAAAGAGAAGTAATGGCACTCAAAAAATAGAGATAATAAAAAAAAGTAGACAAGATTGTTTTTTTTTTTCGTCCCTGTACTACCCAGCTCTAAAACACGTGCAAATATTTTTCTTTCCTTCTCCTTTGCTTACATTTTCTCCGAATTTTTTATTTATTTATCGCTATTGTTTCATATGTTTTATCGGAGTAAATTTCCCCATGATTCATACAAGTAGAATTAGTACAAACTAAATACAGAATTAAAGGATAATTTTCTGATTAATTACGATACAGTTTTCAGACTTGAAGTAAAGATCACGCAAAATAATAAGAAACATTTACACCCAAGCGAAATTTGGAAATAAAAAAAGAAGTCCGAGAAAATGCAACGAAGAAGGAAACAAATTTTCTTCTTTTCAGGGTTGTAAAAAGAGAAAAAGATGCTTCGCCTCCGTGACATGTCCCTCAGCATTGAGCAGCTCGAAGAACTGTGTGCTCAAGATGTCCCCAAAGGAATTTTTGTCTGTTCTAAACTTCCTTCTTATATCGTTCCGTTACACACACATATTTGACTCGTGTATATGTGCACACAGACACGCACACACACACACACACACACACAGAGAATTAGAAAAGAGTATAAAAAAAATCGAGAGACAGAAACAGAGAGAGATACGTATATGTAAAGAGATAGATAGATAGATAGAGAGAGAGATAGAGAGAGAGAGAGAGAAAGAGAGATATAGACTGACACTGTTAGTCGCTGCAAAGCCCGCATGCTTGTTAGGCAAACTCCTGGTCTCTACGGTTTCCTTCGCTAAATATCACGCACACGTCACGCACAATCTCTATATATCCTGTGTATGCATATATGTATATATATATATGTATATATTGGTGGGTGCTCCGTATAACACTGCGGGATGATGGAGGCCTCGCCGAGAGTTTTCTCTTTGATTTTTCGCTATTCTTTTAGAGTTATTCAGTTTCGTCTCTTTAGAGTCGGTGTTCGTCGCTCGTGTTCGCCGAGTCGAGGCTTACTTTTGACGAATACCGTGAAAATGACGTGTTTTTATTTCGGGGGTTGTTTCTTATTTACGCTGATTGTTTTTGAAAATGTGCATGCTTAGCTAGACATATACCAGAGAGTTTAAAAAAACGTGTGTATGGCGTTTTGTACTTACGTTCTACGAAATTTTCATAATTAACGTGTCGCAAATTATGAAAATCCGTTTGCTATCGATTAGTGAGATTCGAACTATGAGAATGTATATCTTAAAGGATTTATTCTATAAACTCTGCGATGTAGAAATGGTTACTATCATCCAGATCGTATCATCTGGATGATTTAAAATAGTAATAGTAAGATGAATTGTAATCAGTCGAATAAACAATGTTAAAATATATTATAAGTGATATTATAATGAATTAATTGTACCATGCATTTTAATGCTACTAAAATGATATAATTTTTAAAAAAAAACAAGAAAACTTTTTGCTTACCCTCTGTGGCTTAGATAATGTAACAAGAAAAGTTAAACTTTAAAATGTCAAGTCTGCCACAAAGAGTCAAAACAAAATCACATTTATTCTACTTAAAATAAAATTTCTATCATAGCTTTTACTAATATTTTTTTTTTATTCAAGTTTACCCGTCCTACTAAGCTCATACAGCCATTTACTAAGAAACGAATAATAAATGAAAATGCTGATATTATTAAAAATTTACTCGACACAGGAAGCAAAAATTCTACAACATTAAATAAGAACCCCAAAACATTTCATTGCGCGGTATATTTACGCGATTAAAACATATCGAACTCGTTCCTAAGCCGCGCAATCATACGTATAACGTGAATTCGAGTGGTATCGAAAATAAACCGCGGGAAATTCCAGGCTGCTCGCACGAAGCGTTTCGCTCGCGAACTCGAAACGTAAGCTGTAGATAATAAACAGGATGTACACACGCTCAACAACACCACACACCGACACACGCACACTCACAAGTGGCACTACTTATTACGAGCAGCCTCGAAATTTTGCTATGCTATTCGGTCGCCTCGACTCGGAAAACTCGCGACTACGAGATAATACACAGGCAATTAAGATTCACAAAAGTTTCCATAGCGATGAAACGTTGTTGCACCAAAATCGACGTATGGATCGAGAGACAACATACACATAATATTGCTCTATTCTTTCGGTATTCGAGAACATACACGTACTTAAACATAGGTGTTAGAGAAAAAAAACAGATTTACCAGTAACTTATACATAATATATATATATAAAGGTATGACTAAGACACAAAAACACATACATATAGAGAGAAAGAGAGTAAAAAATGGTTGATGTCGAAATCAAGTAGTAAGAGTAAATATAGAGAAAACGACGCGTGCTCGTAAGATTATATTGCAGTTTGATTTATGAGAATCTTACGAACCGCGTCTAAAGTATAGAGATATATAAAACACATATATATATAAAATGTAAAGATATATAAAAGTTAAAAAAGCGAGAATAAAGCTAAGTATGTAGAAAAAAGGCAAAAACTTGTATTAATATATATATATATATTAAAATTCTAGTAAATATAGTTAAAAAGGTCTACGATATGTGTAAAAAAGATGTAAAAAAGGTTTAAAAACTGTGAAGGCGTGTACATATATATAAAAGCAGAGTGAGTATATTCGACTAGATAGAGAGAAAAGAGTAGATATATAGATAATAATAGATAAAGAGATAGATATAAATAGATACAAAGATGAAAAAAGCGTACGTATAAAAATGTAAGTATAAAAAAGGTGTAAATCTAAAAAAGTTTATCTATATATAAGCGAGGATAAAAAGGTAAAAATTTCGAAAAATTGTAGTGTGAGGTAGTCGACAGGAAGAAGAGTCAAATATTTGAGCAAGTGTGGTAATTTGAAAATAATCGTATCGTTTATATGTAAAATATTTTGTCAATATTATAAATAAAGGCCAATTCTTGCTTATATCGGACTTTTCTTTCGTAACGGTATTGTATCACGTAAATAATGAGTGGAAATGAATGCTTTAATATAATAAAAATATATAATAAAGAGTAAAAGAGAGTCGATGATTCGAAAAAGTGGGAAAGACTTATAGAGATTGGCATTTTGGTGAAAATTGTGGGGGCGGGGGGGCTTGGGGTTGGTCTTTAAAAACGGTGTGATATAATAAGATGAGAGAACAAATTGAAATATATATCATAAATAAGATGAATAAAATGTAAGATTGGACGGCGATGTACGATCAATTGTTAATACCTTTATTTTAAATAATACAATGGATGCAATAGTAGATGTAAGAAATAAAGCTTCAGTTAGGATTAATCGAATGCAAATCAATAAACAATTGATCGTCCATGACTGGTTAGCTTCAGTAAAATAGTAAATACATATGAAAGAATAATTGTGACATATGAAAATTGAATTTCACAAGAGCCATTCTCTAAATTTCTTGGACGTCGATCTTGTCAACTCTAAAGTTTCGAAGCCCTAAATGTTCACAAATATAACTTACTACAAAGGACATGAGTAAATTTTATTTCAAAACATTTGACCTCCCAATCAGAGTGATTTTCTATTCCCAGAAAATTTAGAGACCAAGTGGAAAGTGAAAATAATAAGGTACTGTAAAACTGTTGGTAACAAGAGCTAAAGATATAAATATAGATATATATATATATAAATGTAAAAAAGACGCGGCGTCATGTAATTTTTCATTTGAGGTGGTTGGTGGTCGAGACGGGGGCGGTCTTTTTTCTGCTAAGAGAAGAGAAAAACTTTTT
>UELU01100461.1:0-16773 GCA_900490025.1 Megastigmus dorsalis | reverse complement strand
GATCCCAGAATCAGCAATCCCAAAAACGACCATAGATCAATATTCAACAAAATATTCTTAATTTCTAACTATTCTAAAATTTTATTTCCCATATCGGATCAGTTATTTCGAGTGTTCCAAAACTAATTCCAGATTCATGATCAGTGTCCAAAAATCCCTATAATCCTTATTTAGTAAAATACATATAGTTTTTCGATTTTTATAAAATTTTAACTGGCCATCTTGGATCCACCATTTTGAATTTTAAACATCTGATCCCAGATTCGTGATCAGGGACTCCAAAAACCCCTGTACATCCTTATTTAGTAAAATATGCATAGTTATCAATTTTTTAAAATATTGACTTGCCATCTTGGATCCTCCATTTTGAATTTTAAAGATCTGATCCCAGATTCGTAATTTTCGATCCCAAAACCTCCAAGTATAGATTTTTAGGTCAATGGAATTAAAAGAAAAATTTATGAATAATGTTTGGTTCAAAGGGTTAAATACATTGAGGTTAGAACTACATTTTTATACAATCTTTACCATTTTCTCTTATTGCTTGGCCAATTCTATACAATACCTCAAAATTTCAAAAAGCTATGTATTTTCTATCGTAAGATTTACGATTTCGGCATAAAAAATCTCATTTGTTCCCACTGTGCGCCGTTACTGCGCCGGCGACAGGGAAGAGAGTGGGCGGAGCTTCCGCGCTACAGCAGAAGCAACGGGCAACGGGAAAGAGAGCGCGCCTAACCTTCCATGTTCTATTCGGTTAGCTGAAAACATAGTCGTTCACTGTGTTGACATGCAAGTCCGTCGTCTGTCTTCCCACACGTGACACGCGTGAGGCGTGCTTGTGTTGGTCACGTATCCTGCACAAGTATGTGTCTCTGAGGTGTCTCTGCGTATCGATACACAATTCGCAAAACAAAATGGCGTGCGAATATCTATTCGTACAAGGATTTGAGGTTTTCTATGTTAATAATTAAAATCTATACTTGGACATAAACATTAAAACAATGTTAAATCAAAATAAATTCACTAAATGAATCTGGTTCTTTAGCAAAACTACTTATTTTCTTCAGAAATGCATGTTCTTGAAACGATTTCTGATTAAGAAAATGCAGCTGCTTATTATTATTTAATGAATAAGTAATAAGTAAACACTAAGAAAAATATTAATTACTGAGAAATAAATAAATCAAGTATAAAAAACTGTTTCTCAACTATCTGCGCGTTAACGTATAAGAGTGCGAATATTCGATTCATTTCAAGGGACGGGAAGGGGGCGGAAGAATGGGACTAATTATGGTAATTTATTCATAAATAGGAAAAATGAATATTTGCAATAAGATTAATGAATTTATCATGCTGATAATCGGCCTTGGGCTCGTTTTTCGATATCTGAAGTGCTCGGAAAAAAAAAATTTACAAGAGATTAATTTTTGAAACATTGCACACACATTCCTAGATGCATGAAGAATAAGTTTGAAAAATTACAACCGATAAGCCGTCTCTAAATTTAAATAATACAATTTAAATTAAGCCTCGTCTGAATGGTGCAATGTATTTAGAGTTTGTAAGGGAGACTCTGTCACCACTGCTGGCAGATCTTCCATTAGAAATACACGAAAATATGTTGTACCAGCATGATGGAGCGCCGCCACACTTTGCCAGGATCGTCAGAGACTACATCGACGAGCGGTATCCTGAGCGGTGGATGTTGCCATCGGAGCCGGGAATGCAAGCCCCTCCTCCATTCCCCACTCGGTGCCCAGTCGGTAGATACTTTACTATCCTCACTAGATGTAATTTCAATACATAAGTAATGTTTGATGATTATTTTTTTTTCTTTTGACAAAAAAGGGAGGGGGGGTAAAATTAATTTTGGCGGTACGGACATGTTAAGAATACATGCAAATGAACAAAAAGATAAATATAAAACGTAGAAATTGGTGAATGCAACTTGAACTAATTTAATGAAACACAGCTTATGAGTGTGCAATGAATTTATAACTACTACAATTATATTTGTGTCTAGAAATAATGATATGATAAATCCCATAAATTTGTATCCCTAGTCATTAGAAATTTAGCTCGGCTACTTACTGTAAGCCATCGCCAAGCGGCAAGGCTACACAGGAACGGTCAAGGAAGAATGCATCGCTGTTGAACACCCCCACCGGCCAACATCCTTGATCCCCACTCCCTTAGGTGACAAATCCAATCCACAAGAGGTAAAGGCAAATGTATATCTATTGAAGGAAGAAAATTAACGAGACAGGATGACTGGAAAACTAGTGTCACTCTTTCGTCCGATCGCTAGCACCGAGCACGCCCTCAGACACTACAAGTTTTCAGCAGCCAAAAGGAAAGAAACAAGCAACTATGGAAATCGAAGCTTTACTATTAATCCTCATCTCATCGCTGGTATAGCAATACCGGCAGGAGGCCCAATTGCCGGTTAGGCTGCGGCGATACATCCGCAGTAGTAAAAGAGGCGATTGGAAAAGCCGTCTGCAAACGGCAGTGTCCCGTCACTTCTACGGGAAGGGAACAATGGGCAGTGAAAAGGCACACTTGCTGCACACAGTTCAAGTAATAGATAGCCTCCGAAATCAAGAGATCGCGGCGGTGATGGATACGCACGATTAAGTGTGAAAAGCCAAAGAGGACTGAAAGAAGGAGTTTGATGAAGGACAGATACCAGAAATCGTGAAGATGGAGGAGCTCTCCAACGAAGACTATTTTAAAGAGGAGAATGCCCGTTGGGAGGCAGAAGGAGACCCCAGAACAAGATCCCTTTTGGTGGAGCGGGTTTCAGCGAGTCGCGTTTCTTCGGAAACTGCGCCAGGTGCAGAGCCCCGCTGACCGTATGGAGGACCTGTCCTCCGTGCACCCAAATCATCATCGACATGGAACCAGATATTTACACTCACTGTATAGAGTGTGACCAGGACGATCACCAGGAGTAACTACAAGGGGCAGTCCTATGCTGTCCCTGCGGGGGAAAACGCGTGTACGCAGTGACCTACGAAGAGGAGTGGAACAACAAGGAGGAATAATAGCAATGTTTTTCTCCGGCAAAAAAATAAATGAATGACGATGCTTTTGTCCCCTTTCAGCTTTTATAGGTACATAAGTAAACTTTATTGTAGCCAATGAAAATTGTAAATATATAAAAAAAAGGGAAAGAAAAATAATAATAAAATAAGTAAAACAAAAATATATACATACATGTAATAAATAAAAAAATATACATATACATATAAATACATTAATCGTAACTTATGCGGACACTTTCTTACATGAAACGTGACTTATGTAGAAAAAAGTGTATTTATGCGGACTGGCGTATAAGTACAGTCTGTGGACATTACATCTGCCCGAACAAAATTAAAAATTTTGGAAATATGGCATCGAGCGGGGGTCCCACTTTTATAGGGCGCATCGCTGTCTTACGCGTTTTGCATTGTTTATGGTTGAATGCCGTGTTGGGCCGGTGTTGGGTTGGGTTGGGTTCGGGTTGGGTTCGGGTTCGGGTTTCAACCATAAACAATTCGAAATACATAAGATATCGATGTGTCCTACGAAACTGGTACTTTCGCTTGTTGCCACATTTCCGAAATTTTCAAATTTGTTCGGACAGATGTAATGTCCACAGACTGTACATGAGTTTTTCATACATAGAACGGTACATATGTGGACACAAAAATTTTTTTTTTTGTTTTTTTGACAATTATTCTCTTAGTAACAAAAGCGGACGCCGCAGGCGAACAATATTTGAGACTAGGGTTCAAAGTATTTTTATTTATCATACAATTATAACCTATCTTATAAAGTGTCCATATAAGTCATTGTATATATATATTTTTCTTTTTAGAATATCATCATTATTTCTTTAGTCACAGAAGCGGGCGCCGCAGGCGAACATCATTGGGGTCGGGGATTGTGGGGTTTTAGTTTATTATACAATTAAAATCAACTTTAAAAAGTTTCAGCACAAATACACATACATATATATATATATATAAACAAAAAAACAAACAACAAACAACAAAAAAAAACACAAAAATTAATATCGCAGACACGAACTGGCACTTGGGGTGTCGAAAGAAACACCCTGTGCTGATTCTTCTCTAAGGGGGAAGGTGTCGCGTCCTGCCGCAACGTGACAGTGCAAGTTACTGTCAGCGGGACTCCCGAACGAGAATTAGTAATTCCAAGGGTAAGTTACCGACTGCGGTACGCTGATAACGATGGATGGCATTACACTCTGGATACATCATTCTCAACATATCGATCAGGGGCAATGATATCAGTCAATCATCAAATCAATAGCAGTCATCAGTAAATAGAGGTAACATGTTCAACCGAAGATGATTGCTACGACTCGCAATTCTATTAATGCAATTTGTCTGTCGTTCAGCCGAATTTAGGGCAATAGCGGGCACACCTGGATTCGATAAAAACGACGCAGTGCCACCCTTATAATGAAGTGGGGGATCATCACCATTCCTACTTTTTCCCGCCAACTCCCACTCTTCCAAAAATCAATAAGAACTAGAAAAACCGAGTTTACTTACACTCGCCCAAAAATAAATACTACATTCTAAGAGTGAAATACAAAGGCATTCGGGGTATACGTAGGGGCGATTTTTCCACACTCGAACTCTCTCTGATTCTCACTAGTGACGCGGAAGCCTGTTTCCACGAAACTAGTCTATATGATGGCATTGTATTCGGACTTGTACAAGTCAAACTTTAACTTTGTATTTGCGTGGAAAACTTAAGAATAAACTGAGTAAATTATACTTCAAGTCTTCTATCCATCCATAGAGTAATTCTATTCATATTCAATCATATTTTTTTTCTAATTCAAATCTCGCGCGCTTGCCACTTGTACGAGGCCACGAGCAGACGAGCTGAGACGAACTTCGCTACCACGCTTTTGCCTCTAGCGCTACAACACACCAATAAGGTAAACCAATAATACTATATCATCGAAGTGCATGAATACTGAATGTTTTTGTTGTAAGTCACTGGTATTAGTTGTAAAGTTCTGCCACCCATCAATCTGTAATTTCACTGAACAGGGGAATTTTCACACCAATACTTTACAATAAAATATTACATTACACTATTCTTAGTTACGCTCCCTAGACGTAGCACTAATATCAATAATGTACTTGATGACTAGTGTAAGCTCACCGATAAACTGCCTGACGCGGTGCCGCCAAGTATGTTCCTAGTCATTTTAAGATAAAGAATATTGTAAAAAATTGAAAAGAGAAAAAAATAATAGAAAAACTGAAATGGCTTACAGACTACTAAGATTACTGCTAAGCTAAAAAGAATACTTGACTGTTTCTAAAATGATTTCACAACTCTCTTTTTACTCAAATTTTGCAATGAGAAATTGGAAATTGATTAGAAACTATTTATCTAATTTGTATCACTGGGACAAATAGAAGCTTTGATAGCAATTTGTATTTAGTTTATAATTTTCTTAAGGTCAAATTTAGATAATATAAAAAATGTAGTAAAGAATTGATTATTTACTCGGAAATATGAATTCGATGTTATGCAGCAAAAAATATATTTTACTTTTTACATTATCAAAAAGAGATTACATAGGAGGCGTTTCACGTCAACTCTCCAAGCGCGACGGGGGAGCGCTTAATCGTGCTGTTTTCAGCTCATGTTTAAAGGGCTAAAATGCACCTAGAAATTATCATAACGAAGTGATTTCGATGTATTTTTTCCTCAAATGTGCTATATCTCAAAAAAATGCATTTTTAATATTTTTTTTGACCTGCTAGATCGAAAGAGGAGGAAATTTTACGTCGATATAGCTATTTTCTGGAAAGGCGTTTTCTGATTTTATCGAGATATCATTCAACAAACACAAGGCGCTCGACCAATCGCGGCGCGCCGGGCGTGCTACTGCTGCAGACCTTAACTCTTAGGTGCTCGACTATCATTACAATTTATACTGCTAAGCTTTTAAAGCTTATTCAAGTCTTTTTAACAATTTTTGACTTTTTTAATTTAGGAAATAAATCGTACTCGGATGCCAAAGATGTTTTTTTAAGTTTCATAGTCTTACGATGTATTGGAATAAAAGCGTGATATATTAAAATACCTGGGATGAACTTGGCCTTATCGATTCGAACCTTAAATTTCTTTGAATTTTTTTCATAAGCTTCTTTACTACTAAAGAAAATTTTCGTTTCTTTGCAACACTTTTGTGCCCAATTATATAGATCGTAAGCTGTAAGAATTTTGTTAGTTCCTGTAAGCTGCAAGCTAGCTCTAGGGGCTCCTCTTTTGAAATTTGCTCCTATACCATCGCATCCACTTTTGCCGTGTGCAGTGGCAAAAAAATGCCATTCAGCTTTAATTTGAAAATATTTTTCATGAAAAAGAAGATTGTAAAAATTACTCTTATTTTTAAAATGTTGTGCTGCTCCGTCAGTCACATAATAAATTTTTTCAAGTTTATGATGACTTTTAAGATAATTTATAATGATTTTCTGATATTCATATACCGAAATAGTATCATGGTTAAGGTTATCTGAAATAATCGTTATGCGTTCGTGTTTAAGTTCATCCTTTATTTTATAATACACCGTAACTGTAAATATAGTTGCTTGATTATTATTCCAATGGAATGATTGAGTTGCATTTTGAATAACAAAAGCGTAATTTTCGGCAAAATCAAAACAAATTACTACCTCTCTCTCTTCAAGATTTTCTTTCAAATTTTTAACAAAAACCGCTTGTTGTTTAGCAAAAAAATCGTGGGTTTTTAATTTTACTAATCTATCTTTAAATATTTCGAGAAACTTAAAAACTTTTAATGTTTCAAAAGTAATTGAGCAATGATCGGTTTGCTTCCATGATTCAAATTTAATTTCATGAATGCCATGATTTTTCAGAGCATTCGTTATAAGTTTTTCAAGGTTTGAAAAATTACTCTCGCATTCCAAACAATCACCTAAGAAACATCTATCGGATGGTTGAGTACATACAATTTTTCTTATACAGTCGTGATAATCTTGTGAGGGTGCATCAGTATTTTTTGTTAAGTATTTCAAATTAAGAGCGTCTAGCATAAGTTTCACATTTTCATGATGCACGCATACGCATACATTATGTGTGCCACTAGTTCCAGCCAATACACAGTGTGGTGGTTTTAATTGCGTGAATTTTGTATAGCCTCTCTTAACACTTTAAGACAGGCAATAATTTACTGATGTCGTCACGTTCAATTCAATTTAAAGCTTTTTACTAAATTTTTAGTTTTATTAGGAAGCTCTTTTCCTTTATTTTTCAATGGTACAGGTAAAATACTTTTATCTGTATCTGTCTTTAGAATTTGTCTTGCTTCCCATTCTGTACAACCTGATTTTTCCATTAAATTTGTACGTGGCCAAAATGTAGGAGCGAGCGAAAGTAACAAAATTCTTTCTTCTTTTAATTTTGTTTGAGAAAGCTTATTTTTTAAATTTTCAACTACTGCCATGGCAGCTATATGATCTTCATCATCACAATTCAATTTAATTTATTTTGGTGTTAGAGAAGATTCATGCGATTTACGTTTCTTATACAGTAAAATTTTGCATGAAACACAAACTTGTGCTCCATCTGGTATTGATGGAAATGATTCTTGTAATGATTTTGGGAATTCAGTCAATTCTTTACAGTGTTTATCCTTTCCTAAAGGATTGACACATGTTAAAAAATCCATATTTGTCTTAAAAAAGACAGATAAATGAAAGATCAATTGCAGTAAGTTTGTCTTGAAAAAGAGAGATCAGTTAAAGATGAATCGCAAAGGCACAGTTAGTTCCTTAAGACGAAAAAACGCATACTTCAACGTTGCATATCAATCGTATACATATAAACAAATCTTGCATAATCACTTTCGAGCATCGAAATTTCAGTAAAAGCCACCTATCGGTGGTTTCATAATTAAATTTTTCCTGAACATGTTGATTATTTTATAAAACAATCCTGAAACATTTCTATTTTTTTGTAATATTCATATAATGAGAAAAAAAAATAATTCTTAACTAAACAAATTAATAAACAAAAATACATTTGCATAAATAAAAGAAAATATAATTTATTTAATGCGTACGAAAGCCAATGAATAAATAATTGACAACGCATTCGCACGCTGCCACCGAAGTTGTACGCGCGGCGCGCCGCGCCTGGTCGAGCGCCTTGTGTTTGTTGAATGATATCTCGATAAAATCAGAAAATGCCTTTCCAGAAAATAGCTATATCGACGTAAAATTTCCTCCTCTTTCGATCTAGCAGGTCAAAAAAAAATATTAAAAAGGCATTTTTTGAGATATAGCACATTCTATATTTTTTCAAGGTTAAATTAAGTAAATTTAACAATTCTGAGAAGACCATCAGAAAGCTGAGGAAAAAATACATCGAAATCACTTCGTTATAATAATTTCTAGGTGCATTTTAGCCCTTTAAACATGAGCAGAAAACAGCACGATTAAGCGCTCCTGCGCCGCGCTTGCAGAGTTGACGTGAAACGCCTCATAGATGCAGTAACTAAAGAGATCTTATTTTTTCCTGGGGAAGAAACATCATACATGCCATAAGCCTTTTTAAAGGTAATTTTTATAGACTTCACTACTTCCTTAGAGACTAAAATGGATTATATATAAATTACAGTGTTCTGAATCCATCAATAGTATAATAAAATATTTATGTGAAAATTACTAGAAACTATCACGAATTTATTTGATAGAGGCTATAAAATATGACATGGAGTTTACTCTTTGATAGATGCTTTTTTAACGACCTTTTTTTACAAATTATTAATTAAAAATTAAATATTAAAGTTCAATCATTCAGTTCAGATAAGGTGTTATTAATATTAACATATAATTAAAAATGAAATTCATCTAAAATCCGCATGAGAATCGCCTCATTTTTAAAATAACTTTTTGTATACAAATTATAATTTGGTAAATTTTCAGGATTTTTGTACAAGATTTCAATTTACGATCAGTTCTGATAAAACCAAAAAAAAATATACGCAGTCTTAAACATTAGCTCTTAATTGTCATGATTTAAACTATTACGATGAATTTAATTCATCGTAATACAAAAAATTAATGAGCTGCACATTTTCCTTAAAAACTTAAAGCTATTACAACTAAAAACTTTATTATTTACGAAATTCGCGAAATACAGACAAAATATACATGTATACAAGGACACCATTATGGGGGTTCCTGTACATCTACACGTCGAGTACTACCGAATCCTACCCCTAGACACAAAAAGCTACGGAGCGCACTACTTATAATTAAACCTCATCATCAGCAACCTTATACATCTAGACGTCGGGTACGTCCGAATTGTAGACCTAGACATTATTATCGGTGACACTATACACACCGAGACAGAGCGTAATATGATATTAGTATACAGATTTGCCAATTAGAAATAAGTGGAAAATGTATGTAAACACTTATTAACTCAATTTTATTCGGCATCTTCCAATACTTAATTTATATATCTACCGCGTGACACACTTAGCACGCACCACTTTTGAATTAAGTTTATTCGTAACTGGATAGAAAAATTAAAGTGCAGTAAATCTCATTCGACGTTAAGTTGTAATAAGAATTCAATGGTATAGCCAGAATTAATGTAAAATTTTTCGTTCAAAAGATAAAAAATTTATTTTCCAAAAAAAAATTTTTTAGACAAATTTTTGCCATATTCTTGTATGCGGGATAAAAATAAGTCAAAATAGTCGTTTTCGGTTAGTGATAATATTTTATCCTTTCGTAATAAATATTAGAAATATTTATTATTTATCGTCGTTGCCGAAATTACGGGTCTAAAATGACCGTTCCAGTTGGGTTCGTCGTCGTCACGTTACCGAGCGGCGAGCGGAATGCGGCAACTTCACACCGGTCTCCGACGATCTCGTAAAAAAGTCTTTTTAAGGTTACGGAGAATACCGACTATACGGAGTGTTGTTTTGTCAATTTGTTGATATCGCCAACAAAATTGAGATGGAGGATAATAGATGGCGGAAGATGAATATTTTCAGCATTGCATTTTTTTTCTCGAGAACTAAGTAGAGTAAGAACCGACATTATTCTTTAAAAAGTGAAAAAATAATTAATGAATTTATAATATAAGAGTTAAGAGTCTGCCTATATGGCAACGTAAGGCTCTCTGTCCCCATATATGAACTCTGCAGGAAGATATATATCCTAATTGGAAAAAATTCAAATTATCATGAACAAAGTATCCATATTTACAGTCATTAATCAAAACTACCAGCAAAAAATACTGCAGTAATTTCTTCAATTTCGATTCTAATACAAATTTTTTGAAGTCCATAAATCGTAAATTAAGAGTCCCTTATGAATATACTTGTCCATTTGAGAACACTAAACCAGGGGATTAAGATCTGTTAGTCAAAAATTTAAGAATTTTTCGTTCATCCTTTGGGTTTGAACTCAATCTCGTTATTCGATTTTCGATATAATAAAGTGTTAAAAATGTTTGTCAGCAATGCTTATGAATATATCAAAATATTATCTCGTAAAGAAAAGTAACGGACATTTACAGGGCTTTCTAATAGTGAACACAACTTGAACGTCCACGTTCTATTCAAACGTTGACTAGAAAACGTTCACCATAAAAAATTTACAATAGATTTCAAACAATCTAATAAAATATATTTTAATAGATTTCATGTCATCAAAAAAAAAAAATAATTAACTAATAATTAGACGTGTATGGTTCGTAAACTGCAGTGTCAAGCATCTGCACTACGAGTTCAGATATTCCATATTCTATAACCTTCGTAGAAGAGTACATCTTGGTTTATACTTTGCTCGGAAAATCTGAGTTAAATTTCCAAAATATGCAGCAGAATCCTTTTTAATGAGGTTAATTATAAATTCATTAATTATTTTTTCACTTTTTAAAGAATAATGTCGGTTCTTACTCTACTTAGTTCTCGAGAAAAAAAATGCAATGCTGAAAATATTCATCTTCCGCCATCTATTATCCTCCATCTCAATTTTGTTGGCGATATCAACAAATTGACAAAACAACACTCCGTAACCTTAAAAAGACTTTTTTACGAGATTGTCGGAGACCGGTGTGAAGTTGCCGCATTCCGCTCGCCGCTCGGTAACGTGACGACGACGAACCCAACTGGAACGGTCATTTTAGACCCGTAATTTCGGCAACGACGATAAATAATAAATATTTCTAATATTTATTACGAAAGGATAAAATATTATCACTAACCGAAAACGACTACTTCGACCTACTTTTATCCCGCATACAAGAATATGGCAGAAATTTGTCTAAAAAAATTTTTTTTGGAAAATAAATTTTTTATCTTTTGAACGAAAAATTTTACATTAATTCTGGCTATACCATTTAATTCTTATTACAACTTATTACACACGGTGACACGAAAAATCCAACTCTGTAGCTACCGTAGATAACTGGAGACTCTCTTGAAGTATCTCGCTTTCCGGTGCTCTGAGGGATACTTATGAGCTCCGTGCATTGCTCACAGATACCGCTGTTCAGTTTAAACGCACAGTTGAGAAACGTTTCCGCTGCGGTGGCGACGGTAATCGCGGGATAAAAGCAATAAAATAAAGAAGATCCTCCCAAATAACGGACAACCTAATTAGACTCAAATTTCTATATCAAGGCGCGCGGCCGCGCGCCACTGGCAAGTATTATTTTAATACGTTTTTTTAGACAGTTACTGATAATAATTAGTGAACCGAGAAGGAGAGTACTAACGCGCGCGACAACCACACTTGATTGCCGCTTGAAATCTCTTGTGCACTAAGGATACAGCAGCCTACTTACTTCTTAGCACTTTGTTGTACCTCTCTCTTGTCTCTCGTGTGAAGGCTACACTGGACTACCGTCCAGTGCAGCTTAAGTGCTGCAAACGGATGCAAACGGTCTCTTGTATGAGCTAATTCGCATACGTCGCGAAACGCGGCTATTCTCTCTCTCGAGAGAGAGAGACCCTCGCCATGTTCGCTTTCCCACTTACACTCGACGTTCTTCGCGCGCCGTCAGATCGGTTGTGTTAACGAATTAGCGATTGAATCCAAAATTCAATCTCTACTTCGTCACGAAACATATTTTTATTAATAAAAATTTACCTTCAACAAATCTTTTGGAACACCAATTTTCCTTATTAATTAAGAATACTTTAAGTAGTATTTTGAGACCTATTTAACTTACAAGGGGTACCCTAGGAGTCCGGGAAACTGACATTGATGAAACTTTACAGAGACATTTTTTCATCGAAAATATGATATATGTGTATCGAAATATAGCCCAACGGGTCCTGGGACATGAGTTAATGCCCATTTTATCAAAATACATAAGAAATCATGGTAGTCTTAACCTTTAGAGGAGGGAAACACCCATATACGGGGGCGAAGCTTGATCGACACTTTACCCATGATAGTTTTAACATATTAGATACCTTTTTTATGCATTTTCTGAAGGAGACCAGAAATCCAAAATCGCCGTCCGCTACAGGTTAAAACATTTATTGCAGAGCCAATATATATCGAAGAAAATATTACAAAAAACATATTAAAAGTATAAATATTAAGCTTTCATTTGCATTTTTAAACAAGTTATTAAAATTTTCGTTCATAAATTATCGAACATCAATTTAATTTTGGGTGCATTTTTATTTGAAATAAACGCTAAATTTTAAGGTCCAAAAATTAATTTAAATTTCTATCATTTATAACTTTTGAATTGAAACTGCTATTAACTCTTTCAAAAATGCAAATGAAAGCTATTTATCTGTACTTTTGATATGTTTTTTGAGACATTTTCTACAATGTATATTGGTCTTATAATAAAGGCCAATTTATTTATACAACCATGATTTCTCACATATTTTGATAAAATGGGCATTAATTCGGGCTCCATGGCCAATTTGACTAAATTTCTAAAAACTAAAAAGAAATATACTTATGAAAAAGTATAAAAAAATAACAAAATTAGGTAAATAAGGTAAAGATCCAAAGTAATGTCGCTCTCTTTTTCTTCATATAGAATAAACTAAAATATAACTTTTGATCCTTACCATGAAATTCGTTGATAAACATTCTTGCTTAGCATAAGTTGGACCAAGTGACTGAAAACAAGATTGTACATCATATTCAGTTGAAATTTTCGGGGATTTACGAATACTTAAGTTTTCTGGTACAGACGAGTCTTCTTGAAAATTGGTTGAAAGTGTAATTATTGGCGGAGTAAATGAAGGACTTGAGGATTCGTAATCGCCACTAAATATATCAACCTGCTTTAGAGCAATCGTATTTTGTTTGCGAATTTCAGTTTGTACATCATTTATCGAAGTATGGCGTTGCACTTCTGCATTTTTTAATGGTTTTGAATTCGATTTTGAACTAGACCTTGAACAAGATGATGATCTTGATGGCGAACGAGAATTTATTAAAGCCATACATTTATCATATTTGTCACGCAACACTTTTATTTTCTTTTGGTTAGTTTCAGGATCCAAACCATGATTTTCTGGGCAAAATTGTTTCACTGCATCATGTGTATTAGTCGAATCTAAAACAATTTTAACATTTTTAATAAAAAAATATTTTATTATTTTTTTCTATCTAATCTTTATTTTTAATACTTATTATAATAAGTTATATTTTAAATTCATAATACACTACGCAAAAAAGTATGAACGATGATTACTCAGCTTCAGATCAACGTAGTAGAGATTTTTTAAATTAAAGCTTGAAATCTCAACTATTGATCAAGCTGTTAGATTTTTAATTGGATGTAACCCCACTACACGTAAACTTGAACTTCAACGTCATCTTTTGAATCTTAAAATGTATAAAGTTTGGCGATGCACACGAAGTTGGATATTTCTTTTCGAATATTCTAATAGTAGTAAATAAAATTTCCAATCTTCCTCTTTAATTTAAAAAAATGAGCTCTCTACGATTTTTCCTTACAATTGTACGCAATTGCATTTTGAAGTTATCTTTGAAATAACAATATTTTCGGGATAAAGTGGAGTATTCGTATGTAAATTAAACGTGGCTTATGCTTACCACCGACTTAGGCGTTACCCTATAGGCACTACGAGGAGGTACTTGGTTGGATTTAGCACACCGTGTGTGCGCATGCGCGTGTGTGTGCGTGTGTGTGTTGTGTTCGCATTTCTGAATAACTGGATGCAACCTATTCTGCATGGTAATGCAGTCATTCATTTTATCTTGTGGAACATCATTCCATATCTTCATGGGAGCTTCTGAGAGATTCTCTAAAGTTGCCAGTTGACTCGGCAAGGTTCTCAGTATTCTTCGCATGCTGTCTCACACATGTTTAATTGGATTTAAATCAGGGCTCTGGGGAGGGTGGTGAAGTACTGAGATTGCATTGTCTCTCAGAAACTGTCTAGTTAAGCCAGCAGTATGAGGCTGTGCATTGTCATGCATTAAAGGGGAACCTGTATCTATCTGACGACGCTTAGGTAAAGCTTGCGGTCTAAGCATGATGGCTACATAGCGAACTGCACTCATACTCGGTGGTGGCAAAACTACCGAATTCATGCGATGGTGTGTGGAAATTCCACCGAACAATCACCCTACGATCTATACTGGTATACTGGTTGTGGCTGTATTGAATCAGTTGCCTGATAATAAAACCAAATTCGTGATACAACAGATTGATTGATTCGCAATCTACCAGCCATGTACCGTTGATGGAAACCTTCACACATGAGCGTAATAATTTCAAAAGTTGAGCTTTCGACAATAAATCCCAAAATAAAAATTTTCAAACAGTTAAAAGTTTGAAGGGCCATCCTAAGAGATAATAAATTTTAGCATTTATTTTTCAAACTTTTTTTGAAAAATTCGCAACTTTTCTTAATTTTTTGAATTGACGTTATGAATTTATAAATATAAAAGCAATAGGCTCTCTTGGAGAGCACACAGACCGTAGGAGAGAACAGGTGGCGACAGAGAAGGAACTATAGAAAAAATAGAGAAAAAGTAGGCAGGTGAGGGAAAAAGAAAAACGAGAGACAGTCCGAACGCGGACATATTATCTGGTTAAGAAAGATAAAAGAGAAGAAGAAAAAGTAGACAAAAAATAGAGAGTATGTTTGAAAGATGGGAAGAAAGGATTGATGGATTGATGAGGAAGTGGGGAGGGAAACTGAGCGCAACGGAAAATAAAAGTAAGAGAAATAGCAGGGCAATTGGGGGATACAGAGAAAGAAATAGAAGGGAAACAAAGAAAGTATAAAAGATTAAAGGGGAAATGGGAAAACTGGAAAGTTGGATAGAAAAAAAATAAAAGAGAAATTAGAGGAAGTGAAGAAGGAGAGAAGGTCAGAGGAGACGGATTGGGGGAACGAAAAGGAAAGAAAAGAAAGAATAGAGGAGGAAGAGAGAGAGAGATAGATAGATAGATATAGATAGATATAAGTTTATTTGTGATAGTTTACAAAATATACATGTTTATACAATATTGATTTTTCTTTAGATTATACATTTTCTTATTTTTTGGTTTTTCGCAGTCATATTTTCAGTCTTTCTATGATATCACAGGTTATTCAGTCTTACATTATTTCAGTCATCGAGTAGTTATAACTTAAAGCAATATCACAGAGCGTCTTAATTAAAATACAAATAAACAAATTTAATATAAAAAGCGATCAATATCTATCAGTCTTGTTGGTTAAAAGAATATAAAAAACTTTACAGCACAGTCACACATTCACTCATCCTACCACACTCTCACTCACGCTAATAAATACACTCACACTTTCTAAAAATAAGTATATGGGACAGAACATAGTAAATTAACATACAGAAAGTTTACCAGTTCTGACCCAAGCGTGTAGTGTAAGTCACTAAAGTCAAACGCATAACGAATCGCAGGTCCGGCCCGCGGTAGGGCTAAGAATCAAGATCGAGCAGGTGTTGATAGATCGCCGTCTTAAATCTGCGAAAAGATGGTAGGTTGCGCAGAGAGTCTGGGAGCGAGTTCAAAAGGCGCGCACATTGAACCTGGAAAGATCTCAATCCTGTCTCCGTGCGCACCCTTGATATTGAAAGTTCCTGTGCAACACCCCTGCTAGTGCTCCTAGGCTGATGCCTGCTGAAAAAAGCTGCCAAATACTGAGGTTCATGTAATCGAAGGATTTTATACATAATAATTGCAGCAAAATAATTCCTTCGAGAGTCAGCACGCAACCAGCCCAGTTGCTTTCTATAGGGAGTGATGTGCTCGTCCCTCCTAACACCGTAGATGTATCTCACACATGTATTATTCAGTCTCTGTAACCGTATTCTTTGCTCGTCGGACGCATCAAGCAACACTACAGCGCAATAGTCTAGATGTGGTATGACTAAGGCTTCAACCAATCTTCTGCGTAAAGTCTCGGTGGTACATGCCCTTATAAACCGCAGGCTGTAAAGGGCTTTATTTACTTTTTTAGTTACGCAATCGACCTGCGGTTTCCACGTTAATTTACTATCTAATGTAACACCGAGACTCACGACTGCGTCGGAAAAAGGCACAAGCGCCCCTCCCCCCAAGTCAACACATGGCAATCCCTTTTCCGTTAAATCATTAACATATTTTCTTGAACCAAACATTATAGCTTTTGTCTTGCCAGTATTGAGTCGAAGAGACGAGCGCCCCGCCCACGTCGACACCAGCCGCGCCGCATCAGATAGG
>UELU01100460.1:0-21912 GCA_900490025.1 Megastigmus dorsalis | reverse complement strand
ATATATATATATATATATATACATACTTTTTATGTAAGTTGGCCGGTCTATGGATTGTCGAGGTGTTTGTTTTCTCTCTGTTCGAAGATGATGTGAGCGATGCTGTTTTACCGTACTGTCGAGATCAGGTGCAACAAATAGGAGTTTCATTTGCATAATTATCATTTCAAACAAATATTCGTTATAGTAATAGAATGCAATTAACTATATATATTTAAAAATTTCCTACTTACATTATAAATAATAAAAGAATATATTCGGGAAAATAGAACTGATCCATGATCGAGAGAGTCGGTAAAACAGGTATCCAATAATAGTCGCATCTCCTTCATCGTCTTGTGACTATCTCACGCGCACAGCCTTTTCAGCATCAATAACATGGCGCGTGATTAAATTTTTGTTCGTATTCGTGTTCGTAATGATATTTTTGTGATATCATAACAAAGCTAAAACAATGTGTCGTGATTATTTAATAATGAACATACGTTTTCTTTTGCTACTTTGTTTAATTTACGCATCGAAAAGGCTAAGATTTTGTCGTTTATTAATTGCTTGGTGTAAGTGCTTAAAAAATTAATATCTTATTTGTTGTTGATTAGTAATAATTTATATATTATAAATCCAATACCATTTATAATGCTCAATGTTACTTAAATTTATTTGAAGTAATTTTTTATATAAATTTTAATAATTTCAACTTGAACTTTAAAAAATATAAAAGTCAAATTTAAGTTAAAAAGTTCATATTGCACGAATTGTACAGTACCACAATTTTTTTTACATTTATGAAATATCTTTACTTAATACACGAACTTTATAACGCAACTGCGTTATTTGTTTGAAAATATCTTTTAAAATCGGATGTAAAATCAAATTTATGGTAAATTATTAAACATAAATATCATCTTATTTTTTATAAAAACGGATTTATAGTCAATAATTGTTTTCGAAACTTTCATAATCAATTCATAGAACTTTTGACGTAACTTTATTTAATTTTTGGATATCTACGAGTTAAATTACTTTATATTTTGAACGAAAAATCACAAAAAATTAACAAGTTTTTGCTGAACTATCAGACATTAATCAGATGGGGATCTTTCGTGCTATTATTTAAAAACGAACAGCAAGAAAAGATAACGGCAAAAAAGGTGAATAATGAGTATGAACATTACACACAATATTTATACATTACATTTGAAAATGTTGACATAAAGGTTTATATTTATTTGGTAATACTGGTAAAAATTCATGTGCAATTATTGATATTCATTATTTAAATGTATTTTACTTAAATATAATGGAAAACCCGGGGAGAAATTAAAAATAGAATGTTCTGCGTTAATTTGATATTACTATAATATAACTTTATATCTAATATTTGAATCATTCTCTCAAACAGTGCTAAACCAATTGCTTCAGACAAAAAAATCTCACCATTAACGAAATCATCTAAATATAAAAAAAATAGTCAATTTCCAACTAACGAAGGATTCCCATCTTGCCGAACTTGACTGCGTAATCGACAAAGACAAAAGTGCCGTTGTTCTGAGATGATTGCTGCCTGTGTGTGTTAATGCCCGCCTCTGTCTCTCTTTCGCACTCTCTATCTTACTCTCTCATCATCTCTTCTTCTTCTCCTTTTTCGTGCAAAACCCACGTACGCTCTCTCTCTCTCTCTCTCTCTACCTCTATAGATATCTGTCTCTTTGTGTTTTCTCGCGCGCATATATATATATACATACGTCAGTGAGCGATCCGTCATAATCGGCGCACAGCGTCCTCGTCTTAAAGACACCCTCAAGATATTCTCTCGCACCTCGCTGAAGCTCCGACATCCTCCGAGTCCATTGTCGCCCCCGTTTTCTTTTTTATCTTCTTTGAGCCGTCTCTGTCTCTCTTCTCGGATGTACATGTACGCGACGATCTACCCCCCTCCCCTTGCCTTCTCCCTTTATATCGGTGTCATTATTCGTCCTTCTAGCTAAACTTTCAAAGCTCCAGCGAATTGTATCGATTTATTATTATGATGCGGGCACATTGTGCCTGTATCACGTACACGTGCAGTCTTGAACTTCAGTAATAGACATTTCGAAGGAATGACGGAAATTCGTCTTTAGCCGGACACGAAAACCAAAACATTCTCATTTAAGTAAATATATAATTTAACTAAATTCTTCGATCTTATTCAATATGGCCTCTTGCGAACGTCGAGACTAGTCCAAGTGCGTTAAAGCGTATCCGTTTCTATATTCCGTCGTCTATGAGTGTATATGGATGTTTGGTCCTTTTGCGATGTGTACAGCACGCACGTGTATATATATAAAACTGGGAGTCATTTGTTTTGCTTCGTATCACAGCAGAAAGAATCTATATTTAGTGAATCACTCTCTATCCCAAATTTTTGCTCAAAAACATTCAATCTGTGCATACGCAACATTTATTTTTGTCAAGACATGCCATTTGATATAAAACAAAATCAAAACAGATCGGGGCGTGTATTTTCTTCCGCGGAACGCTCAACTTGATCAACGTCAAAGCGCCAATCGCGATATTTCCCCACACTCAATATAAGTTCATCCGTGATGCGAAGCAATATTCACGCATCTTCTCACCCTCGAAAACATTATCGGTTCTGCGTTCACACACACGCACACTCGCACAAACACGTATATACGTCAAGGCGCAAAGTCGCTCATTCCCATCCACACACTCCATATACATATATGTGTAACATAGCCGAGACTCGTGCGCACACACACACTCCCAGACACACAGAGACGTAGCAAGAGATGTACCTTGCGCAAGGAAGCTACGGGGAATAAAAAGGCCTCTGAAGGAGGGAGGCAGCTGGCCTCAGCTGGTTGGGTAAGTGCAACGGCTGCTGGCTTCACGAGATTGGAGGCAGCGGCTTGAATGTTTAACGGCTGGCGGCTTTAGAAAAGGTAGTAATTAGCGTAGAAAACGCGCCCTCTCTCGTTCTCTCTCTCTCTCTCTCTCTCTCTCTCTCTTACTCTTTCTACTCTCTCCCCCATCATCTCTGTCTCGCTTGCTCTCACCTCAACTCTCCGCCCGACTTCCCCAAGACTACCCTGTTTTTCAGCTCGCGTTTCTCTCTCTTTCTCTCTCTCTCTCTCTCTCTCTCTCTCCCTCTCTGTACACATGTACATTTGCGTATACGTATATACATGTGTACGTGGCGATACTCGAGCCTAGTTTTTTTTTTTTTTTTTACAAAAGTCAAACCCATTAGATGCGAGTTGTATTAGCTCTGGGCGTGCGCGTATACCGTGAAAAGGAGCTGAAGCCAGTGAATTTTATTACCCTCCGAAATTCTCGCTCTTTTTCTCCTCCACTTTTCTTTTCGTTTTAATCTTTTTCTCCCCCCCCCCCCCCCCCCCCCCAAACTCCCAAGTGTTTTTTTTATTTGGTACTGAGAACAAAGTTTTTTCACTACTTGAGATTCGTCTTATACAAAATTGTCTGGCTACGCTCAGTTTTTTCGCTTTTCCGTATCCCGTGGAGAAATTTGTAGCTGTTGATTGCGGAAATGTAGTAAATAGTAGCTTATCTCGATCCTTATCAACAGACTTTGAGATACTCGAAAATTTCAAATTTGTTCTACTGAAAAAATTGCACACGTATATATATTTAAAAACAATGAGTAAACTTATAGAATGTCTCAAGTGTTTCTGATGGTAAAGCAAGCATTCAAGTGCGTACAAATATTTTGTTGAATTTAGAGTAGTTGATTGTTATTGGTTCGGCGAAAGAAAAAATAACTGCCAATCATCAGGAGGCGTGCGGAGGGTCAATCACCCGAGGTTCGTGATTATACGCAGTATATTCAGTTTTATACGATTTTAATACTCTCATATTTTTTTTTCTTTCGTATTCGTCGACGCATGTGAGTCTAGAGAACACAGAATGTACTTAGAGTAGGATATGTTGATGCTAATTATCCATAGGGCGTTAGTTGCGCTACTGCTTATTTAGTGCTTTCTATTTTGCTATAAGCTTCGAAATACGCCTTTGACTCATCTTTATACTTATACTTATTTGCCGAATGACCGATCTGACCAAAATTTCATACCCGAATTCCAATATTTCTATTTGCATGTGTATGCTTAATTATGCTAGATTCGAGAACATAACGACGTGCTGGCTGGTTACAAAAAAAAAGAAACCATAACGCTTACTTCGCTTATACCACTCCCCCATCCTATGTAGATTGCGCAACAAAATATATCAAATTATTCATGCCAGAGCCGAGCGTCATCACAATCTACATGTGCTTTAAATTTTTTTCCCTTATGTAATACATCAAGACAAATACGTTACGCAATTGCTGTTACTCAATAGAATTAAACGGGACGCAATGAGGATTATATGCAATTAGTTACATTGTGAAGAATTAGTTTTGCTCAATTTGTATTAACAGGGCCAAGTTCTTACATTGTGATGACGATCTTTTCCTGCCTATTGTGCCTTTGTACAGAACAAAAAAGAGAAATCTGCAAAACCCGAACCATACCCTCAACCCTATCTCAATGCATCTCTCTCTCTCTCTCTCTCTCGCTCTCTCGCTCACTGCTAACCCTCCGTCCACACCTCGTCACTGATCTCATTCCATGTACATATTTATAACATATATAGCCCAACGAAAAAAGAAATCGCGGATCAGCATATTTTCAAAAGAAAGAACGAGAAAACGACGTGTCCGTCTGAGTTTTTAGGTCCACGAAGCTGACGCGTGCTTGGTCCTGGCCAACAAGTATTGCCAGGATCCAGACGCCGAGGATGCGGCAAACATTATGCGCGTCATCTCTATCAAAAACTACTCGGATGATATACGCGTTATCATACAGTTGATGCAATATCACAATAAGGTGAGCTTTATTTGCTGATTTTATATATTTACTTCTAATGTGCATAAACATAATATATTGAAAATGTTATTTATATATTTTTATAAATGATGTATACTTTCGAGCTCCAATTTTGCAACAGTTGTGTATATTACACCTTACCTCCGACAGTTTTTACTTGAAACATATATGCCGGTAAACTCTAGTTTCAGGCTGATGCAAATATACGTACTACTGTTCGCAGGCCTATTTATTAAACATTCCATCGTGGGACTGGAAGCAGGGTGACGACGTGATTTGCCTGGCCGAATTGAAACTGGGCTTCATAGCCCAGTCCTGCCTAGCGCCGGGGTTCAGTACGATGATGGCCAATCTCTTCGCCATGCGCTCCTTTAAGACGGTCAGTACACAAGTCCTTCACTGGATACACTGCGCGCTCAATTCTATGAGGCTCTATACTCTATAGATTTGAATAAGAGACACTAGCGTGAAATTCTACGACAAATAAGTGAATTAGTTTCGATGCTTATAATTTCTCGCATGGTTTCAATTAATGTTGGAGCATTTTGGCAAGTTAATGTCACTGAATTCAAATTTCAAGAGTATCGAGTAAAAAAAGCTTACGATATAACTACATTATAATTATTTAACTATTATCGAAAACTATGCATGTGTAAAACTTTTGCGACGTCAGTTTCCCTCCTTGGCCAATGGCTGCCTATATCGAACAGAATACGGAAATCTTAACAGGCACACTTTTTGAACAACATATGTATATGTAAACGTAGTGCACATTTATACAAACATTTTTTGCCTGTACTTATGATTTTTTTATTTTTGTTCGTCGGCGTTGAAAAGGATTCCCGTTGGGCACCGACATAGTAATGGTAGCGTTGAAATTTTGTTTGGTCACTCATTATATCAATTTAAAATAATGCTAAAAATTTATAACCATAGTAGAGACGCACAATTTTCTAGAAGATCTTACTTTGTCGTTACCTACCGTGAGAAAGGGAACTGCGCATTTTATTCGTAATTTCTGAACAATTATTTACGAGTGAGAGAAAGAGAGAACGGTCTCATCGACGCTTCGTAAAAAGAAAACTTTTCGATCGTTCGACTTTTCTCTCTTCCTCTGGTTAATATAATAAACGAGCTCAAAAGAAATGGCGCAAAAAAAAATAAGAGCAACGACGAGAAATTAAAAGAGGCTAAAAGAGACACGCATCGGTGCCGCGAGTCTTAACCCAGTGCAGAGTGAATACATGCATAGCTATATAAGCGCGTTACATAGAAATGGTTGGTTCATTGGTATCAGTCGCCCCGTAAATACAGGCTTGGCAGAATGACTACCTGCGCGGAACCGGCATGGAGATGTACACCGAGACACTGAGCCCTACCTTCATTGGAATGCCCTTTGCCAAAGCCACTGAGTAAGTCGGTCCACCATCAAAGTAACAATAAAAACTATATGATTTGAACAATCAAAAAAAAAAGAGAACAATGGATAATGATAACGCAGAACTCGTCCAGCTAACGATTTGATATATATATATATATATATCTATATATATTAACCGATTTAAGAGACTCGACTAACGCTTAGCTATTTCCAAATTCATTTGTGATCAATGACATTTTTTATATAGACACCTGCCAATCGATCATGGGCTGAATGCATTTCTAATTTAGATACCGATACCTTCTAATTTTACTAAAAAAACGAATTGCATACACTAACAATCGAAACAGATTTCTGTTCCTCTTTTTTTTAATAGCTTGGAAATAATTTGCTTAGCGGGGTTTCGCTTTTTTAATCGAGCTCAAGCTACATGCTTATCTCTCCTGTGAATATTTGACAAAAAAATAACGATCTAACTTTCTCCCACATTTATTGAAAGTATAAGTATCTAAACGTTATAGCAAAAGTCTAGTCCAAGACTTAAAGTAGCTGCAAGTGCATTTGATATACACGAGAAAAGAAATTTCGCGCTCGAATGATATACATTATTTAAAGGCTGAGACTCGAGAGCTGGCTGCGGGCTTGTATAGCTAGATAGATCGCGCGCACTCGAATGGGCCGCTAACACGAATAGAAAAAAAAGAGAGTGAAAAAAAAGCTCTTCTCATTTTCGCGAGTGTTTATACTGGCCCGAGACAAGGTTGGCTCGGCCGTGTTACACGCTGCCGCCATCGTGCGCCGCTCGCGCGCTTTTATTAAAGGGTCAGTCTCTTGAATCGGCTGAAAAGGGATATGAAGCTTAGCCTCTCGCCTATGTCTCTTTCACTACGCTCCACACTTCGCTATATCATCTTTTTTCATACTATACCTATACGGATACATATACATATATATATACCCATATCTAAGTCTTAATCTTAATCATCTGTTTTCACCTCTATCACTATGTCTGTCTATAACAAATAATATTGTATGTATATGTATGTGTATGTATATTATACAAATTATATATGAACATGTCAACGATGTATAAAAAAAAGCGAACTACTATGATAACGTATCTGTGCTACACACCTGATCAATGTGAAACCACCCTTCATTGCTTCAGTAACGTCGTGTACTATCTCACTTTTCTCTACTTCAACATTTGTCTTCTCTCGTCTTTTTTTCCTATTTTTTTTTGACTTGTTTAATCATCGTCTTTGCCGCAGGAGTTTTATAACAGTAATGATCAATGACTGTCAAATTAACCGCTGCTGTCTCTGTAAGATCACTCAATGTCTATCATTGCTGTGAGCACGTTTTCTCGTTCGCGACGCTCCACCGAAGTTTTTCTTCTTTTTTTTTTTCTTGGTATTATTACACTTTTTGGAGAAGTCTATCAAGTGAGCGTCGTATATTTTTTTGTACTTTATGACACTGTAATATAGATCACATTTTGTGACTTTAATTAATGTTTATCTGCTACAAGAGGTCACACCCTCCGGGTGAAGGATCTACTGAATCACTAGGATAAATATTTTGACAAAAAATAACTCGCGACGTCAAAGAAACTTTCTGAAAAATATTCAAGCTCACGAGTAAATATTGAAGTAAAAACAGTAAAGAGTGGAAGAATAACCTTTGTGAAATATTTTTTCATAAAATGACTAGCAACAAACTTGCTAATACTACAGAAGTACAAAAAAATATTAATAATGTTTTCACTAGTGAACATAAGGCTGACGAAGTAAATTTAAAACCACGTTAAACACTCTTATTTGATGTTTTTGAGATAGCACACGTGTACACGTTCATTTTTTATCACTTGAATAGGAATTTTAAAGTGTTAGGAATTTTTGTATGATATCGAACGATCTCGCGGTTTTCTTTTACAAAGTAAGTTATATATTTCCGCAGCATTAACGATTTCATTTCTAATTTTTATTAAAAACTTAAATTAATAACACAAAATCTGAGAATTCATATATGAATTTATATATCTATATATAGGCATTCCTTTTCATCATGACATTGATAGGCCTTAAAAATATTCAACCCCCACCATTCTCTCTATCTCATCCGAACAGTTAGGGAATATACGTACTGGCGATACAAATACGTTCGATTAAATTAAATTAAAATGCGCATGGTCAACGAAGCGCTCGAATCGAGACCCAATTTCCACTTAATCAGTTTCGCCCCCCCCCCCTTCTGCCTATATCCATCCAATAGCTCAAAGGTGGGTATGCGTAATACGCACCGGCGATTTTCGTATTTCGAAACGTTCGACTAAAATTGCGCGCCCAGGTACTCGAACGAAATCGCATTATCGGCCGGCTGCATATAGAATTTAAGCTCGGCGAGCATTGCGTATAGCTGCTTCAATTATGGAAGGACTAATCTTGCTGAAATCTTCTTGGAAGCATAAAAAAAAAGGATGAAAACCTTAGTTTCGGGATGGTTCTTCGTATCTATTTTTGTCTATCTCTCTTAGCCGATTATACTTTACTTTGCAGATGGAGCTATAAAAGTGTCAACGAGATGGCGATCTTTTTTAATGAATTTTTTGCAGATTTCCACGTACATTGGGATCAAATGTTTTGTTTTTATTTTTTCACTTTCTTTTCGGAGGAGATTTTTAATTTTGGTATCTAGTTCATCGACTGTAGTATTGATTTTGCACGGGTAGTCTTAGCCGTTTGTATGTATCAAGTTAACTGTTTTATATGAATATAAAGCTTATTATCAAAGAAAAAACTATACTTGACAATGCAAAATTCTTTAGTTAAATATAAGTTTAGCAATAGTATGTATAAAAGGTTGATGAAACATGCAAACTCTAAGTTTCTATTTTTAGAAATAATATTTCAAACCCGATCTTAGTATTTTTAATTTTTTTTTTATGAACTTTTTTAAGAAAAATTACAAAAATCGGTTGAATCTTCAATCAATAGTAGGTATACAATATATATAAGAGATACGCTCCGATATTTTGCGAGTCCCACCTACGAGAAGAGGCACAATTTTTTTTTTCAATTTGAATTTTGCACTTTTTGAGGATTTTAATTTTTTGAGCGAAAAATAAGCCTTTTCACAGGATTCAGCGTTAACGTTACATTGTCTCGTTTCTTCTCGTGATGGGAGCACCTTTTTGGATAGGTCCTGCGTTGATGTTATTTTTCGATTCATTCACGAGACACTGCAAGCACTGTTTTTGTCATCAAGGAAAGTTGAATATTTTTACAGATATGAAATCATATACGTACTTCAATGCGATATTTTTCAGTGTACCGTTGTAATATCGAAAAACAGCATTGACCGAGCCTTCGATGAAACCAGTCGTGGGCAAACAAGCGCTGTTTTTTGTCTTTCTTGCTATCCGCTTTGATTTAAAAACGGACAACAAAATTAATTTAAATTTAATTTTAATCGCTTTGCCCACGAGCGGATAAAACGAATGGCGAGACTGTATAGTTGCTAAAAAAAAAGTATACGCGATGTCCCGCAAGTCCCACCTACGAGAAGAGGCACAGCATCCGTTTTACCTGCGCTCTTTTGTTTTAATTTTTGTATTTTAACGATTTTTCACTGAATTTTGGTGCACTGAATTTTAAACCCAATATTTTGGCCACAACACGAGCGAAAGGCGAATCACTTATATATTTTTTTTTTAAATCGCGATGCGTGTGTGTGCACGAGCTCTATAGTGTCTTTGTTGGTCTCGTTTCTTCTCGTGACTGGGAGCGTTTTTTTCTTAAAAGCAAAAAACGACATCGAAAAAAATAAAGAAAGAATCAAAAAAAAAAGAAAGAAAGAAAGCGCAAAAAAAGATTAGCAAACAATTGGTTATACTCTCTCTCGAACTCTGTGATGACGTGGAGCCATGGTTGGTTGGTGTTTCAGTCGCCGGACACTCAGGCGTGGCAGAATGATTACCTGCAGGGCACGGGCTGCGAGATGTACACGGAAACCCTCTCCCCGTCCTTTACCGGGATGACATTTCCCCAAGCCAGCGAGTAAGTTGCTCGCTGTCGACGGCTGCCACACATGCAAACTTGACCCTTTCACTTATACTATCTTCTACTTTAACCTTCAACTTCTCTTTCTTATCTCTCTCTCCCTTTCTCTCGCTCTCTCTTTCCTCCTCTCTCTCTCTCTCTCTCTCTCTCTCTCTCTCTCTCTCTCTGTCTGTCTCTCTGTCTCTCTATACGAGAATGAATCGTTGTTCGTTAAAAAAGAATCTTGTTTATATTTTTAACACGCATTTTTATTCGACTCTAAAGCTTTGTTTTTAAATAGAATTAGAACGAGCGTCAATTTTAACGATTCGCGATTCATTCGTTATATGTCACTTTTATATACTCTATAATATTCTCTCTTTTTTCTTTGTCTCCAGTTTCTTTCTCTTTGTGTTTCGTTTTGTCTTCCTCCCCTCTCTGTCTTTCTCTCAGTCTCTTTTTATCTCTTTTGACAACTTTGTCTCGACACGTCCTGTGCCATCGAACAATACATCAACAGAACACTACGCACATCTTTCTCTTTTATTTTTGTTTACCGTTCATTTTGTTCGCTCTTGTACGTTACGTATATCAGCGTGCTCCTTCTATCCTCCTTAAGGTCTTGAGACTATTCGCTCCTTTATAGAAACAACCCTGTCCTCGTTTCGTCGTATATATATATTTTTCTGTTTTGTGTAGAGAGAAAATCCTTTTGTTTGAACTTCCATATTTTTTTTGTTTCTCCCTCCAAGTATTTTTTACCTACGCTCGTATACGAATTCTGCGCAAATTTTCATCTCCTCGGCCTTTCTACTTTTTTTGGGAGAGAATTTGCCAGTCGATGTATGCGATCGTGTGCATATGATTTTGCATTTTGTACATGTGTAATAGTTATTGGTTTCTTCTCTCTCTCTCCCTTTCTCTCTCTCTCTAACTCTTTCTCTCTCTATCTCTCTATCTCTTCTCTTTTGCACTCGTATATTTTCATTACTCACGGTATCCTAGAGGACATGTGCACAATATCCCTTTATAATATGTTTATTTTTGTGTAGCGTCGTTATTTTTCTGTTGTACTACTGTAGGGTTTTCGGTACTCAGTTCTGGTGGCTTCTTATTTAATCGTTGATTTATTACGTTATGTTCGTTTGGTTTCTTTCCATGAATGCTATTATTTTTCTGTACTTATTTTCGTTTGCTTTCATTCAGTATTCAAAGGATTTTTAAGTGCAAGGATCGAGTAAATGATAATAAGCAAACAACTGCACCTTATAAATTCCTTCAAGTTATATATGAAATTTCTAAAGCTAAAAATTTAATCGTTATTGATTTTCGTTTACTTCTGCCATTCTATAGCAATTAAAGTAAATGCCTTCTAATTTACAAAGTAAAATAATTGATCATCCAGTCAAATCGAGAAAAAAATTTAAAATACCCAAAAGTAAAAAAAAAAATATTAATCGTATCAAGATTGAACCTTTATGCATTTCTCGACATTATCTTTTAAGCTTTTGAAAAAATAGTTGACCCTTGAAAACGATTATCCCGGTATACGAACGCGAGCAAAGAAGCTCAAAGCCCGTATTCAGACTTGGCACAACAATCGGACAGTCGCTGAGAATAAAAGCGAAGACTATATGAATGCAAACTAAATATTAGCCGCGCCTATCGCGCGTAATTTCTCACCGGGCAAGTCTCGTGCACGTGTATACGTGTCGTAAAGGTGGAGGGCGTCTATACTCACACACACACACGGGTTCTACACATAGTCAACGCCAAACAGCAGCCCGAGTTATCTCGTTCTCTCACTCGCTCGTACGTGTACGCGTATAGTTTAAAGTCCGCTCTCGGGCGCGCTATTCTACGGCTGCACTGGCGCATTTCCCGAAGTTGCGAACTAGTTTTCAATGGCTTTGTTGTCTCGCGGACTTGTCTGCGTGTGCGTTTGTGTGCGTGCGTGTTTCGCGTATACCTGGTCTGTATAGATGACTGGACGCGCAAATAGCAAACGCGACTACGCTGGCCGGTGCCGAATTCATAATGTTCAATTTTTTGTTTTCACGCGGACCACAGGCTCTTTACAAAGCCCGAACTATTTTCGCGACATTTTCGCGACATTTCATGACCTGCTGTGTTTTGTTTAAATAAACGATTAAAAAATATATTTTACGAACTGCACAAGAGTAAGAAAACTTTTTGCACATAATTTTAGAACTATATAACTTAGACTTGTAAGAATTCTATTTTATGTTCATTTATTTTAGATTGGTAAACAAGTAGTTGTGTTAAAAGGCGCACATTTTATATCACGGTAACATAGTTCCAAATTTGTGTGTGTGTGTGTGTGTGTCTTTTTTAGATGTTTTTCTTTCTTAGAACTTTTTCAATTCGTGCGATTCCATTAGCCTTATGCAGAAGCCAGATTGTTTACGTCACCCTATATTTGATTTACATTGTTAATCATTATTTGCTCCAATTTAGTGCATCAAGTTTAAGTCCTATACTTGCGTGAGTATGGATTTAAATGATTGACACGTAAGTTTTATAAAATTCACTCGTCAAATTTAACTGCAAGCATCCTATAGATATTTTAATTTTTTTCCAACCTTTATATAATATACATTTAGATGTACTGAAATGACTTTTGGAACAACTTGTAACTATTTTTATAATTATTTTTATTTGCTAAAAATACGTTTGGACATTCATCATTGAGCAATAAGACCACTGCACACATGTTTCAGTTGCTATCTATCGATTGCCTGATTTTGTTTTTCATGAATTTTACTGATTAAATAAAACGTCTATACTTTTTTTTTTGTTTTTTAAATTTCGTTTAGCCTTATTGCTACTACAACACTATATCACTATACTCAATCGTTTGCGTGTGTGGGAGTTCATTAATTTTAGGATTCAGCCCTTTTTTACATTCTACTTTTTAGACATACTTACTATTTAGATATTTATAGATTTACACTTCCTTGTAGAGGAAGTCTCCATGCTGTATACTCGCGACTGTATACAACAATTTTTTTTCTCTTTACTACTACTTTATACAAGAACGTAATATGTTATTAGATTATGGTAGAGAGTCCTGTAAAAACGAACCAATCAATATATCGCAAAGCCTTAACTATTTCTTTTTTCAATGTACTTATATCTAATATATTTATTTTTAACTTCCTTGTAGAGTTAGTACGAGGTTAGAGTAACACAAAATTAGATATTTAGAGCGTGTACAGATCTTGCAGTATTCGCATGCATGCCCAATTGTGTATATGTTTGTTTCATTGTACGAATTTTTCACCCATTATACTTAGCTATATCTATATATCGATATTTCAACATATTCTGATTTATTAATGTCTATATGTACAAAAATAATCTTATACATAATTTACATTTTTTTAATGAATCGTTTCAAATAACCAAGAGAAAGACATGGATTAACATTTTGCTTGTAGATTTATTTATCTAAAATTAAGTTTTTTATAATAAATAAATGTTCTTAATACAGTAATTATTATGATAAACAATGAATATTGTGAAGTATCAATAGTGGTTTTTTATTATTTCCGTTAAGCCTTTGCTGCATTCAAAACTAATGTGATGTAAATAGCGTATCAGTGATTCTGCATGAATATTTGATGTCACGTTATGAGTCGAAAGTGCATCAGGCTTTTAACCGTTGCGATTACAAATAGCCGCTTTCGTTTCTTTTTGTTCGCGCGCAGTCCAACGAATTTCGCCAAAGGTTTAGCTGATAAAACGGTAATGTATAGGTATGGCACAAGCTTTATGTATTTATAATCATGCTGTTTTTAATAGTAAATACCTACAAGATTCTGCAGTATTTGCAATCTAGAATAAATTGTAGAAAAAAAAAACTTTTTTTTAAGTTACACAATTCTTGAAATTTTAAACCTCAGATTTTTTACTATTATTGCAAATTATCAAGTATCAATGAATAAATACTGAAAAAATTATTAAGAAAAAAACATTAAAAGCTAATTGTATTCGATTCAGATTACAAAGTATGTTTAATTTTATATTTTAACAAGTTTAGAGCTATAAAAACCTTTTTTTTTCATGTTTAAACTCAAAAATGGTAATATTCAATTACACGTGACGGTATTAAAAGCAGCCCCAAATCACAAATACATATTGCCTTTATCGAGCGATTTGAAATACAATTTTTGCACTTATTATAAAATCATCTCGCGACTGTTTTGCAACAATTATAATTTTATGGCCGCTTACTTTGATGCACCGTCGACTTTTATTGCTGTTTGTATTCTTTATGTCTATCCATATGTGTTTCCACATTAAAGGCATACTTATAATTCACTAAGGATGAAGTGGCTGAGCTCATTAGTCCGTTGATTTTCTTGACTTCAACTTTCTGACTTAATCAATAAGATTTTAATAAAAACACCACTTTGTTCTTAGTTAAACAAACACTTTTCAGCAAGGAAATCGGCGAGTCTTTCAACAAGAGCACTACAATTGTGTACGATTAATGATAATGTGAGAGGTCAAAAAATTCAAAATTACGAAAGAAAGCCATTTCCTTGCGCGACCATCTATCTCACTTCTACGTCTAACAACCACATGCACCGCACAAACGCCAACGAAATGTCACACTCTCCGTACACTTGCACACAATACATTTCACAATATATTTCTTCACGTTTTCACACTCACCATCCAAAATAACACATACCACAGACACACGCAAGGACACTACATATACTATACTTTGAAAACACAACAATGGCACGCGATTGGCGGTGATATCACGGCTGTGGATTTGCCCTAGGTTGTGCTTCACGAAACTGAAGCTGCTGCTGCTGGCGATCGAGATCAAGGGGGAAGGAGGTGCCGACAGCAAGATCTCGATAAATCCACGTGGTGCCAAGATCGCTGCTAATACTCAGGGATTCTTCATTGCTCAATCGGCTGACGAAGTGAAGCGGTGGGTACTTTACACGATACATACTGCGCGTTTATTCGGCCCGTACTCCCCCTTTTCAACTGCACTTGCAGACTATCGATAATCATTGCTATTAATGAAATGCGTCTTGTCATAATTTCGTTATAGCAAGACTAGTTGTACATGCTGTGCAGAGAAATAGTATAAAGTGGCAAGTGCAGAGCGACAAATCGCACGCCAGTAGATAAATGCCGAGCTTGGTCAGACGCGTCAATTTACTTCTATTCTTTTAGGCTTTCCTAAGCAAGTTTGAATTTTTCTTTTCAAACATGTTGTTATAATTTTTTTTTATTATTTACAATGATTAACAAATGTTTAGATAATTAGTTCTTTTTATGAGCACTTTTATAGTTCAAAACTAAAATTTATTATCTCTTATAGACTAATGATCATTTGTATTATTTTAGTGCCTGGTTCTATTGCAAAGCCTGTCACGAAGACATCAAGGACGAGACTTTGATCAAGAAGTGCAAGTGCAAAAACTGTAAGTCCTTCCAACCATATTTGCTAAAGATGCTCATAAAAAATTAATGATCCAATTGAGTCTATCCAATAATCAATAATTAATTATCTTTGTTTATACTGTCCCTAACCCCGAAAAATCTTAATTCGCGTACGACGCGTAAATAAAATATTTCTCCTAATAAAGGTATTGCGGATCATATGTTCAATTTTGTTACGTGCTTTTATAAGACTTATCACTTAATTTTTTGAATTTATTTGATAAAGCAAGTTCAATAATTATATCGTTACAGAAATCAAAGCAATGCAAAATAAGATTAATGGTCAAATATTTCAGTACATCTACGAAATGAATTTATGACTCGCAATCAAATAGAAAAAAAAAGATAAAACTAACCAAAAAATCTAGAGATGAAAATATCCATTTAGCGTAAATCAGAATAAATAGAACAGTTTTAGCCCCATCCAGAATGTTTTATCCTGATTTGTACAATTAAGAGCACAGATCACAATATAGAATGAAAAAAAAATGATACGTACCCCAGCCAAAAAAAATAATTGCGACAAATGACTAAAAGTGACATGGTTGTGACAATATTATTGTGATATATTGATTTAGTGGGGCAGCAGCAGCGCTCCTGGGGCCGGGACCTAGGTAACGTCTCTCACTCGCTCGCTTGAACTCTTTCTTTTATAACTTCTAAATTCTCTCTCTTTCTCACTCTCTCTATCTCTCTCTCTCTCTCTTTCTCTCTTTCGTCTCCTGTCTGTTTTCTCTGTCTCTCTTTTTTTCTCTAAAACTTTTTTTACCATCGCTCTCTTTTACTGTATACCGTTGTTTAATTTTTAATGTCTCGCTGCCTCTCATTTACTTTTCTATTAATGGCCCGTTTATTTCAGCTGTAACATATATGATCTGATATTAAAATTTTCTTCCTCAGTTGGCTGCATAAAAATGTAAACCAATATTTTTTTCTGCCTCTGTTTTTCTCTCCATATAATATATATCTCTCTCTCTCTATCTCTCTCTTGTCTAAATCCGCTCGTTAACAACGATATTTTACTTTATTCAACTTTTAATTCTCCGCGCTCTCTTCCACTCATTTCTATTTTTCCTCTCCTATTAATTTATCTCTTCTGGCTCTTTCTATAACGCTCTTTTTACTTATTAAAAAACACCATTTGCAGTTTGCGACCTTTTTTGCTCACACCACCTTGTATAAGAGTTTTTTCTTGTTTCCGTTTTTTTTATAATTATATATATTATACATTACTTTACTTTGCATTCGTCACGGCGATGATATGGCGATATTATATGATGATTATAATGATGGTGATGAAGCTCTCTGCATTCAACCCCCAGCCCCTTGTCTACCTACTATAAGTTTTTTTTTCTCCAATTTTGTTCGTCTGCCTCTTTTACACTGTATTCCTCATTTCAGCAGACACCCGATCTAGACAAAGACAAACACTGGAATGCTGCTCGAATGACGTTTCGTTTTTTTCTCATTTTCGAGATATCTCTCTCTCTCTCTCTTTCTCTCTCTCTTTATCTCTTCTTTCTCATACATATTCGTCCTTCTCAATAACTCTCTTTCACTATCTCGTTATTTTTGCCTGGCTCGAGCTAGTGCGATAAATATTCTGGAAACATGTTTTCCAATTCAAATGGACTGCTAGGCGCTTGAAAAAGTGCCAATTTGCCAAAAACGAAACGTCGTTACTGAGATTAACATGCGACACTTTAAACTATGCGTCCTATTAACCCTTGACCCCCGAACTCTGCCTATACTGAGCTTGAACATTTTTTGAAGCGATATTTTTATCTGTATTTTAAATTTTATTTTAGTTTTGGAAAAAAAACAAAAGAAAGTAAAATATATAATATATATTTTTGTTAATTATAAATGGCCAGCTAAATAAATTATAGCTACTTTGAAAAAAAATGTTTATGAAACTTACAGTATAGTTCAGACTAAAATCAAATGAAGAACAAAATAATAGATCAATGAATCATACCAAAGCTTTTTCAATAAGATACCAGAAAAGTGCTTACTCTCTTGGTATCTGACAGTAATCGAAAACTTCTCTTTCTTCACATAAGCTTTTCCAACTTTTATAATTGCTAACAGTGTCAAACTATTGGATCTTGACATTCGTATACAGCCAAGTAAAATGTCGCTCCGAGAAATTTCAAGTGTGCGTTACTTCTCACTCAAACTTTAGAGTTTTCAGTCAGCGCTGGCGCATGCCCACCTGACCAATACCCTTTTTTATTTTGTTATCTACCAAGGGAACTTGACTTTTCAGTACTAGTTTGCACTCTAGTGACTCACATCTCTCTCTCTCTCTCTCTCTCTCTCTCTCTCTCTCCATATTTCACTATCTCTTTCTCTCTTTCTACCTCTCTCTCTCTCTCTCTCTCTCTCTTTCTCTTGCTCTCGTCGCCTTGCATGCATGAAATAGCTATCGGTCCTCGCGTCTGACTTCTTATACTCTACGTCTCTGCCTATCTTTTTGTGCCTTGGAATCGAAGCAACTTCGGTGTCGCGATTGACATCTGCGTGCCGGCTGTCATTCACGAGACTACATTGTGACAGTTCGCGAGGATGTTTTTAAACGCACTCGTTTAACCTCTCTATCTCTTTTCTTCTGTTTCTCTATAACTATCTCGTTTAAAACAGCCATTTTTGCAGTTTACTAATTAATAAGCTCGGTAATTAATGAAATTTTTTCTTTTATCATACATATTTATGCTTATTTCGTACTCATGACATGAAAAGATACTGACATTAACTCGAGGCGAAAAAAATGTTGTATGATTTGCTACAATTTTTCATCAACTTCTGCTAACATTGCATCAATACTAAAATAATCTTTATTTATCGAATAGTTTCCCTCGTACAAATCGCTAAAAAACTTTTTTCACTTAAGCCTTTTTTACCATTCAATACTATTTCTAATTTCGAATGCAAAAAGTGGTCTACGCCTGTTTCTCATATTACTTCGCTATCCACTGTTCTTTTTCTGTATTTTTACACTCTCTGTCTCTCTTACTCTATGTCTACTCGTCTATTTTTCGACGTCGAGATTGTCCGATAAGCGCCGGTTTCGCGGCTCGGTTACCTCAAAGTACTCGAGAGTTCCTTCCAGTTTTTTTATCTTTCTGTTTCTCAGTTCGAAAAGCATCGTAGGGTACGTCACTGTACGTACCGAGCAATCGCGCGTTTCGAGAGCTCTCGCTTTTCGTCTATTCGTTTTTTCTTTTTTTTGTGACAGATCATTGTCTTTACGAGAGCTTGCGTCATTCGAAGCGACATTTTGCAGGAGCAGTCGCTGGCACTCACCTTACTCTTTTTTTTTTATCTAAATGTAAAATTTCCGTTTCAGCGAATAACGGTTTTTACGTATCGACGGTCCTATGTACTTTTTTTTTGGGAACAAGGGGATCTACGAGAAAGAAACATATATCTGCTTCTCGATTTGAAGGGGTAAAGATTGTAAGTTTAAAACTCGATGCGAATTGGCAGGACTGTTGACTTTTAAAGAGACTACTAGATCTTCTTTTTTAAACGAGGAGGTATACGATCAGATGATTCACACTGTTCCACGTCACATTTCACACCCAACTCTCACCAATAATTATATACATAAACCCTGGGCAAACACGATACAATTTGGTCAGTAAAATCGTTTTCTTTTACTTTTTTCTAATGACACTGAACTTTTTTTGTTTTGCTTGACTTGATCGAAAACTAACATTTCTTGAAAATATTAATCATTTCGCGAATCAGCGACATAAATGTTTATCAATTCAACCACACATTGACAATTTACTTCTGTTTAATAAAAAGTAAAATAATATATTAATTTTAATATATTATGTTACAAACCTATATCGCTAATTCGCGTGATAATTAATGTTTGAATGGTTTTGGTGCCACTGCTCAATTATACCCCGTATTGAAGCAATAACGCTACGCTTTTCAAGCAAAAAGCCCAATAACGAAAGGAGGATATTAACTGATAATTATATTGAAAGCGAAATTTTGATTCTTCTATATGACTTGTATAGTAAATAGAAAAAAAATTGTGCTTTTCAAATCTAAATACTATAATTATTAACCTTAGATACGTCTTGGATAATATTTATGATTGGTAACCGACCTTTAACTTCCGACTTATCTCCTTCAAGTGGAACTTTAGAAATGTAATGTTAAATCTCAGTGAAGCAAATAAAATCAATAAATCCTAAGTTAGTTTAAGCACAAGGTCCTTTATCAACCCCCTCTGGTCCATTAAAACTTCATCAGCCATCTAAGGTTAAAAAGCATCAGCTTCTTAACATTTAGTCGTAACGCAACGACACTAGGCCAATAGCGCATTTCATCCTCCTTTCGTTACAAACTCCCTTGACGGGCAACAAAAAAGGAGACGTAACAAACAAGCTTTATCAGCACTTGGCCGTCTATCGAACTACAGCAACGATACATCGTGAAGAGAAAGCCGCCCCCCCCCCCCATCCCATCCCCACCCCCATAATGTAATGCGAGCAAGACTAAAGGAGACGAGCACACCATGCTGAACGGCTTGCACGAGACGTGACTGTAACGCGTATGTTATTTCCGCCCCTGTGACCAATCGCTCACGTTATACCTCGACCCATCTCGATTTTAGTCTGTATATATATACCTGGCCTACGCTGCGTGCCTTGAATCATTACATAACCCCTCGATAACACGGGCTTCGAACCCACTTCGATCCGTCATCTAATCTGAACTTTGGCTGAACCAACGACTAACCCCCTCCTAGAGCCTATACCACCGTAGAGGAAGGGGAGCACGAAAACGATTGGTTTGCGTGTGCGTATACCTAGATGTATAGAGAGAAGGAACTATCCAGCTGACGCAATCCGAACTACTTTCCGACAACGTCGATGAGGACGGACTCACTCTCCCTCAATATCCATCAGAAGACCTGCACCGAACCAATTTCTTTCTCTATTACCTATTGTTCAACGTTACGCCACCAGGACATTGTGACGCTTCGAGATCATTTTCAATTTTTCAGGATAGGCTCATTGTGCGAGAGTTAAAGTAATGCGCTCTAGGATCGAGGGGCTCTCACCTCACTACGCAATAAATCCTTAAAAATGTGTATATATGATGTTTTCTTTATAAGTAACGCGATGGCTGTGCATAAAGGCGCGTTGCGTAAGTAGAACATGTGACGAGGCGCTTTAGCTCATCGCTGGATTTTTACAGATGTGGGGATGATGATGATGCAGTCCGGTATGGTGAAGCCGACCGTCTTCCAGAGGTTTCTCGACGGTACGCCCTTTTTCCATTCTCTGCTTTCATACACCGTCCAACAACTGTCTTTCCATACTTCTCTCTTCTTCCTTTGTACATGGGCTAGATTTATCACTAAAATGGATTTATTTAGAATTGTTACGAGGACAGATAACGATGTGGTTCTTCCACTTCTTTAATAAATCGTTTCTTTGTATAAGTAAACTTCATGAATTTTATGTATAGTCTCATTTCTGCAAGATTAATTGAATTTGGCAATTTGATGATACATGATCACTGCTCATACCAAAAGAAAATTATTGAAACAAAATTTATTGAATGACTAACAGAAGATCAAGATGAAGGCCATTACACGTGGCAAATTACGAAAAGTAAAATGAGATCTGTATTTCTGCATGAAGTATTTTTAATGCATTTTTCAGAATTGAATTTATATCATGACAGAAATAATATTTCAGTATTCAAATATGAGCCGGTAAAATCCTAAAAGGGCACCTAAAATTAAATAAATCTGCCTATTGCAACTCCTTTTCCGCTTTACCTCCTGCGAAGAGTTTACGCGAGGCAAAAGTCAAAGGTCCTGCATCAGAATGAAAGTAGCCGTCGCCGAGAGTTCCGCAACTCTCTGCGATTTTCTTGACTTTGACTTTAGGGAGAGTAAGTAGCCGTGTCATAATGCATAAAAAGGCGCTCGGGTTGTGCCGATACGGAGACAAAGTATTATTTTTTCCTCTCGACTCTTCGTCTCCTCTCTTTTTTTCTACTTTGAGCTACTTACTCGTCTACTCGCCAACTCTCCACTATACACTAACATACATATATATATATATATATATAT
>UELU01100459.1:0-21205 GCA_900490025.1 Megastigmus dorsalis | reverse complement strand
CACAGTTGCTCTACACTCGTGCACTGCTCAGTCGAGAGCGTATACAGAACGAGCACCTATGATACATGGGTTATGTACGCGAGCAGAAGGTCGATTTTTAAATGTCTTTATGGGACGTTTTTAAACGGATAAATTAACCCCAAATGGACACAATATAGCTTTAAATTATTATTTTTCTATTTTTCAATACAATATTTATTAATAAATATAGTAACCATTAATAAAATATATTTTTATATTATTTTAAGAATTAAGTAGAATCCACCCAGATTCTAATCTAAAACCGTCGTCAGGTCACGGGGATTCCATCCAGAAATACAGCCAGATCATAAGCATATCATGCAAAACTAGCTTCAATCTGGCTGAAATATCGTTAAACTTTCTAGCAGGGAACATATTTCTGTATTTACGTTGTAGCACTGTAGGTATAATAAATGGAACACAGTACAATATTGAGCATATAGTAATTAGATCAAGGCTGGTAACTGGTACCTAGTTAAATTTTTATTTTTATTTTTATTTTAATGAAGTGGTTTAATTTTAAAATATACTCTAAGCTGTATAATGCTGATGTTAAGCGGTATACTTAACCTATCCTTAATTGTTAATTTTTTTTTTTCAGTAAAATGTATTGACAGCAAAGTTTAAAAATAGAACTAGTCATTTATTTTCCTTAAATGAGTTCACCTATTAAAATAAATAGCATTATGTTATGTAACAAGGGAAAAAAGTCGCCCATGATTCCCGTGAGTTGCTCACAAACTGCGGAAGAAAAGTAAAATTAGTTAAAAAGAAGAAAACAAGCCTAATTTTCGCCCCTGCGCTTCACAGGGAAAAAAGTTTCTGCTATTTCTGTTGAGATGTGAATGAAGTATATGTATTCAAATTGTAATTCAAATGAAACTTAAAAAAATCATTATTTCTTTATCTTCTTTTCAGCATTTGCTATATCAATCCGTACTAAAAATAATGCCACCCTAATCAATTCAGTCTGTCAACGCTAATGCATCCACCATCTAAAAGTGCTCGACTATTCTCAAATCCTCAGCTATCAATAAATAAAGTCAAATATCTCGTAAACGATCAATAGGTAACACTGTTTCCCAAGGAATTATATGATATCTTGTTCACTACCAGTAATACGAAACGAATCGTCCCCCGACAAATCAATCCGCGGAATCATAAGGCCTTTCATCTTTTTTTTTTATAATGGCGGGCAATCACGATTTGTCCCTATTTTAACGCGGATATTCGAGCTGTATATTTATCGCTCGGTGATTGAATGCTCGCAAGCGCTAAGTTAAGTTATTTAAGCGCCCGATTCGCTCCGAGCTATTTACGAGAGCTCGACAATTGAATTCTTGAGAGAGACGGTACGATAAAGAGTGAGACAGACGGAACGAAGTGCAAACGTTAGTTGACTCGACCATGCTCAGTCGTCATATGCCAAGAAAGTGAATACATTATTTTTTGCGTTTTACACACTGAAATTTCTGTACTCACTGCTATTCTGATGAAAATTCTTGGAAATTTATTTTCAAATCTACGTTCAAAGCTATATTAACGTAATATTTTTCCTGTAATACGGTAATAGAGGAACTATCACTTATTGAACTGTAATTAAAAGGAATTTTCGTCACTAAAACTCTGAAACACTAAAAGGTTATTAAACATAAGTGATTAAGTAGTCTAATTATAAAATCGAATCCATTCAAATATTAATCGAATTACAATTAATGACAAGAATGGACTAATTCAAATTTTTCCCGATACCAGGTGACGTCAGGTTCAACATATTATATATTATGTAGAATGTCATAATTGTTATAAAAAGTAAATATCCGTGGATTGTAACAATGATCGACAGGATACCAAGTAATCGAATGCACTATCCAAATTTATTATCTCATTCTAATTTTAACTGGTTGGAGAATGAACATGCATATTTCCAACCTCAATTTTTCAATTTAAAAAGTACAAGATTAATGCGACGGTTATGATGTTAATGTCAAAAGGTTTATTTGAAAATGTGTTCTCTCGCTGTTAAGCGTCATACTTTTACATTATTTTTTAGTACACTGATTCGGACTAATAATTACTCCGTGATAAAAAATTTAATCATTAAAAATCATGCCTCGGTACAGTATTTTTACGGGTCTTAATTACTTTATTTCACATCACACACTCACGTAACTTTATAACGTTTAAATATTTTTCATAGAGTAGAATGTTTGTTGAAAAATATTTGTTAAACAAAGCAGCCGATTCACCCTTGAAACTTTCAAAAAAGCTTACTTAATGACGATAAATACTATCGACAAAATAGTCGCAGTATCTAATTTGCGATGTTCGGCTTTTGTCTCTTCATCTCGGCGGCGCGAAACCACTGACCTAACGATACTTTTTTTCATATTCCCCTCATTAAACCCGCGAGATTCAACGTAGTAATTTCTCTCGCCAAGAAGTCAGCGACTCTTCATAACGAAACACACGTATATATTTACCGCTTCCTCCTTTTGCACGACTGGCGAGAATAAGCCGATGGCTTGCATCATCATCTATCCGCGTCTGTTCCGCAGAGTATGAAGTATATTTGCAGTTGTGGAGCTTAGGTTCAATTGCGCGCATGTGTCTGCGAAGTTTCGAGGTTATGTCTGGCCGGATGGCTGTTGCCGACTTTTTGAGCCATTGTGCTCCGCTATCGTCTCGTCCCAAGGGAAACGTCGAAAGAAAAGCTTCCAGAATTCACGAGCTTATGTACTAGAATTGCGCGATAAGGAATATAACCTTTTTCTTGCATTTTCTGCATAAAAAATGCGGTCTAATAATATATTACATATATTCAATATGACTAGTACTTATACGCACTTTTTTTCTGCTGCCATACTGACAAAATTTAAATATAAGAATATTCATCACTAATGTAGAGGATTCATCATTTCAGATTTTACTAGATGTTTTAAAAACTAAGATTCATCAATAATTATGTTACATTTGTTACAAAAATTAATATGAGATTATGAATCCCACATTTTGTTAGTTTTCAATGGACAATGTCTACAAATAGGTTTACGTCGTTGTAAACATTTTCAAAACTAATACCAATTTCTCACAATAAATCTTATTACGACACTTGAGACTATAAAAATGCTCCTATTTAAATTCACTAGCTATCTTATTAACAATAATCTACTACTAGGAACGTTTGCTGTAAGTAATTTTTATGAGTTACCAAGAAAAAGCTGCTGTAATCGGACGTTGCGTAACTTTAACAGCGAACAAAAGTAGCATTCCTTTGCATCCGATCAAAATTAATCCATAAATCATAAATTCTCGTGCTACAACCAACGTCGTAAATTCTGACACGCTCCAAAAAGGACACCATTTTTTAATGCGACTACGTAGGCATTCTGCAAAATTGCAATTCAGTTAAAAATAGTCGCTTTTATGACGAAAAAAATGACGGGCCACGTCTCTGTGAGTGCTAAAAATTCCGTTTATATTCTCACATGCACGAAAAAATTTAAAAGTAATCGAGTATTTACGCGAATACTCGAACAGTTCAAATACCGCTTTAAGTTTCAATTCCATTTTCTTAAAGGTTAGTGGTATTTCGTCTTATTTTTATGGATGTTTTTAATTTAATGCAACTCTAAAAGCAATAAACTTTGACCTCGGAAGTCTTTTTTTTTCTCACTACGGCTCGTATACGCGCGGCTGCAGGAAAAGGAGAGAATTGGATGAAAATTTAGTAAAGAACAATATAGCTCCCTCGCATCAATCTTCTGATCAATTTTTGTCTCTCGTATATAATAGATTCTAAAATTCAATAATTGATATAAAACATAACTTTACTCAACTATAAATACATAGCTACATAATGTACACCCTTTCTAAATAGATTTCTGCTTTTGTCACTGATAAACTTTCATTGGGTGCGTGCTGATCTTAATATAACATAAAAGAAATTTAATCAAATTTCCAGTAGCATATTTATACTCGACATAAGCTCATAGCCTCGAGTGACGGCAATCGATAAAATCGTTGACAATTAGGCCTTATGTGGGTAGCTATCATCTTTGATTTATAGAGTTTAGTTATTTAAATATATAATAAAAAATTGCAAATACTTCATATGAATTTCTTTCCAAAATGATTTTCAGTCCAAATAAGTTTCTACGAGTTTTCTTTGTTATTTGAAATATTTTTGAGACTATAAATCCTTAAAATTTAATTAAACTTGTGTTAAAGGTATTATGCTTAAATTTGATCATTTTAACTTGTTCTGAAACATATATACTGGTACGAGTAATCTTTTAGAAAGTATTTCAGTAAGAATAGCTTGATTAAATTTTTAAATTACTGAATTGCACAAGTTTCCAATTATTTAAATTGAACTAATTAAACATAGCAGTTTGTTTACGTAATATAACTTGAGCGAACATTTTCATTACTTCAAAATTTTCATAGTTACGCACTTAAAAAAGAAACGAAGAAAAAAATTATTCGAAATCATAAAATTTAATAATCTTGTTAATTACACAGATTATTACGTCGATCGATCGCAGAGCATTCATTAGCTATGTATGCTGAGCTCTAATTATCTACACTTACATGAAACCATAAATTTATCTTACGGGGATGTCAAATACCGATGGGATTTCTTCAATATCAATGGCAACATTCAAAATTATATTAAAATGTCAATAAAGTTTCGAAATTGTAGTTTGTGGGATAAATTGTTCATATGTTGGATGTATTTTTCATCCAGTGTACATGTCATTATGATAGGTAATATTTAATACATCAAAACGCTAGAATTCTAATCCAGTCTTAGATATTTGGAGGGGTACAGAAAATTTAACCCTCGCAATACTAGTTCTGACTTATCAGAGTAGGGTTGAATGCAAAAAATTAACTATATGCGTCAATTAAATTTCTCTTTAAAAAGATCATTGTTCGCTTCTCTCTCTCTCACTCCCTCTCTCTTCTCTCTTGCTTTTCGATCAGCACGAAAAAGTCCAAGGCTCCCGAGAATGAAGAGTTTCAGCCGTACTAGAGTGTCGCCTCGCTGCTCGAGAAAAAAATTATTGCACATTCTTGCACATTTGAATAATGCTCAGACCCGCATCCCTCCTCACCCCCCCCCCTCCCCCGCGTCACTCTCTCCCTCTCTTGAACTTCGAGGGGCCTCTCGGGCTTTAGCTTCCCCTCTGCTGCTTTTCTTTCTTCTTTTCTTTCTCTCCTCGCCTTTTTTTCGTCAGGCCTTTCAGAGGTCTTCTCGGCTTTCAGTTATAGCAAGAAGGAGAGGCAGGGGGTGTACACGAGAAAGAGAGAGAGGGAAAAGTTTTCTTTTTTTTCACGCGACACATCTGCCAAGCGTGACGCTGAAGCCACGTACACTAAAGCAAGAAAAAATCTCTGGACTCAAATATTTCGCACCTTTCTGTTATACCTAGGTTGTGCAAAAAAATTACTTGTGTGCTGGCTACAAAAATGCACGAGGAGTTAACGCTAGAAAATGTGTAGTGCTTAGTTTTTTTGGAAGAAAAAAGTTTATTTGGATGCACATTAGTAGGTTTATGTAAAAGAATAGTTGCATACAGAATGAAACTGGTACAAACTTGAAATCTTGCATTTATACTTGAGTTGGGTATTACAATTATGCAAAAAAACAATTATTCTTATATAAAGAAAAGTTTTTAAAAATTAAATGCTTCAATTAATGAATATCATACAACTTTTTATGCAATGTACAAATTGTAACTGCTTCAAAAACTTAATCTTGGCTTGAATTCTTCTTTGTTCGTTCATTTATTTTTTCTCGAGACAGGGATTTATTTATATCGTTAATCGCTTATTAAAACTGCCGATATTAAAAATACATTTGCCTCTAGATCGTCTAATTCTTTACATAAAGGACTTTTTCAAGCCAATTCAATTCACACTTTGAAATGTTTTGGCGCCATTCACTCTCTTATCTTCAAGTTTAGATAACCATCTATACAATAAATTTGAGGTGCCTCCAAAATATAAACGTCCAGTGTGATCTGTGCATTCACTTTACTGCATTATACTTCGCAGGTCACTGAAATTCAGGACACTTTTTTTGCTATGCGCATCGAAACTGTCCGCCTCTCTTGAATTTAGTTTGAGACGTCAAGAATCCTAGTGTTAGTTTAATACTGGCTCGACTACTTGTATTCAACATTTATAACTCTAGATGTCGGTAACAAACAGAAAAATTGTTTTGCAATGGAAATTATGTTAATTCTATTGAGTAAATATATAAATAAATCGAAACTTTTAAATAATACTAAAATATGATATTTATCATTAAAAAACTAAACAATGCTGATTTTAAAATGAGATTTTTTAAAAAAAATTTTTTGAAATTTTCCATTAACTTTTACTCTCCAATTTCCAAAAAAAAAAAAAACTAAAATTTGCAATGGCGGCATTTTAAATTTTCGGTAGGAAAGCTGTTTGGTTAACGGCCCGAAATATAAGCGATCAAAACGCACTCAACTATAATTAATTTCCTATTTTCGCGCAAAAATTCAGATCACGGAAAGTCTATAATAAATCTCTTTCTCGCTTCTTGCTTGTGAAACTGAAATTTCTGGTATAGCACGTGGCTCCAAACTTTACCAGCACACTCGACGTCAATCTTACTTAATTATCGTCTGACACCTCGAAAAAGACCTACTAATTCCAAAACAAATTGAAAATAAGTCTATGAGAGTCGAAGATTAAAAATTGGCGGCAAACGTCGTTGATATCAATGGGAAACTGGTGCTGCCAGCCAACTTACTGCACTCGTGTGGACTGTATGTTGATTTTTTTCTAGATTATCGGTCGAAATATTGAAAACTATAATAGAATGTCACTATGTTTGCACGCGAGTAAAGAAAGAGAGATAGAGAGAGTCTGGGGACCGATTGGCCAACGTCCCTCTGGCTCTGGTCCAGTACTGGCTACTTTTCGTTCCAATCCCAAGTCAACGAGCCTGACATTTTCCATCGGCATCGCTCTCGGTGTCTACCTTTTGCTTATTCTTGGCTACAAGTTTGTGACCAAGTCTCGATACCGAGCTTTAATGACGCGGAAGAATGTATGTCTGACCAATGTCTGATTAATAACCAACCATTTAGGATGTTATAAATTATTCTTTTCAAATCTCTACCCTCCAATTTGTACCATTCGTTACCAAAAGATACTCATACTCCGAGCTTAAACATTCATACGAAAATTGTTTAAACTTTCCAAGTGTATGAGATTTCAATAATTAAATTCATTGCTTTGGGCCCCGTTTAAAGCAAATGGCTAAATCATCCTTTACGAATCAAATTTGAAACTGTCTTCTGGTGAACTGCTTCGTTACAGCAAACGACTGCACTATATCGAAGCGTACTTTACTTTTTATTATAATACAATAAGAAAACCTGAACGAATCTTGGACAGACTGTACGCAGTATCTTTTGCCTTTCGAATCTCGAAGGCGTCTGCAGTCTATGCGTTAGTCCATCTTTTCAATGTCAATGTTGCCATCATCAGGCCGTGCTCTCTCAGGCACACACGCGTTATTCGCGAGCGCGGCATAAACGCGCGATGCAGCGCCACCGTCCCACCTCTCCCCTACCACTCTTAGCCTATCATTTTGCTCCCTATACCTTCCCTCCTGTTTTCACCCGACGATTTTTGTCGTAAATTTTCGTAAATTGGCCCAATGCCAGACCAACCTCGTCTCGCGCGTCACTTTCTTTTCTTTAATTTTCGTTTTCTTTGCGTGCACTCTCTCTCTCTCTCTCTCTCTCTCTCTCTCCCTCCATCTGTCTCTGTGTTCTGTCTTTGCTTCTACTTCTGAAATGACTATATTTGAGCGGTAGAGACTTGCCTTTCCGGCCGTTTTCGGCTCGATGACTGAACTGCTTAATTTCGCATGGAAAACCTACGCGTGTACTTTGCGTGAGAACCAGCATGGATTTAATTATTTTGGTTTGGCCGCGTCTGCGGGAATTAAGCGATTCTCAATCGTAAATGAAGAACGATGGCTCGAGGCGGTCTGCATAAATAAGTACTCAATTAGGGAAATTGAAATTCTCGATTTTATTTAATGACGCGGAATAGGATTAATTAGACCATATTTTTGACGGGACACATATACTTTTAGGTTCTAGATTCTTGATCTGGTCGGAATTGTCAAGCAGATGATGTACTAATTTTCTCATCGTGTTTGTTTTTCAAAGTTTCATCCATACTAGGATGTGAGCCAGTTACCTATAGAAAAATAAGAGATGGATCAAAACAATTGAAAGTACTGCTAATTAATCTGTGAATTATCTATAATGTTCTGATTCTATTTTGAAGTAAAGCCAATATATAATTAAAGCGTGATAAAAAGTATGAGAATAAATGTTTTATAAATTACCATCATACCTCAAGCTTTTCCTAACAAACGAGAATCCCAGGTATACACGAAAGTATAGGTACACACGAAGTTGTTCAATCGCGATAAATTTCGCTAATGTAAAAATCATAGCCTCATTAGTGTCACTCATTTGCTGTAATTATTTCGTTGGAAAGGGTTAAAACCGGCTCTATTCGCACCAAGAAATTTATAGGGATTCAGCTGTGCGAGTGTGTAGATCAAAAAAGCATTAAGAGCGCGAAGGAAAGAAGCGCTGAGAGAGAGAGAGGGGGGGGAGGGGTTAACGATCGATGCGCGAAAAAACGAACGGCAGGAGGAGGGGGGAGGGAGCGGAGTCAGCGATGATAATGTTGGGCAATCCGTTGCGGCAGGAATGTGGAAGTAGTGATTCACTCCGAAACTCGTAGGTACATTTAAATCGTTGAGCGCAGGCGCCTTTATGGCATCATGCTATCATTATGCAGGTCACCACTTATATTGTTGAGAATTGTCTTCATAATGTTTCAATTTGTGACACTTGAAATTTTCAATCTTTGAGAAAGTAAATGATACAGGGTAATAATACTGATAATGTAACTAAGAGATGTTGCTAGTGTTACCTTGCCTACTATATATTTAATATTTTTGATTTAACAATTCTTTAATGTTCGTGGCGAAAGTAACATTATATTTAGACGTGTGAGTCATTCGCTAGTATTTGCGAACCTGTTTAATTGATTAACATATTATTTAACTTAACGATTTTTACAAATAATTGATACATTCTATTCAAGTCATCTTCAAGTTTGCGCAATTATAAAAGCAACGATCGATTGTCGACACTAAAATCGTACAGTTTATATTTACGACGTGCAAACCACTTTTTTCACAAGCACGTTCCCTTCCGCCGTTCGTTTTTCGGAGACAGATTATATTCCATTGTCTGGTTCGATATTAAAGACGTCAAACAATTAGCATTCGTAGTTATCTAAAACTGAGAGAGTTTTCCATCTGGTGTCTCGATATCAATTCACAAAGAATTCAACTGTTGAAATTCTTAAACAAACAACTGGCGCCCTCGGGGTGGTTGATCCGCCCAAGGAAAAGCGCTCCTAGTATAGACTCACGGCGGTCGCACTAGATAGCAATAGGCACCGCCGCGAAAGCATTCAAGACCGTGTATATAAAGAGAACCGAAGATCGCGTTGCTCGTAAAAAGCCTGCACCGTGTACTGAGAGAAAGAGAGAGACAGAGAGAAAGCTAGTCTCACCGACAGCTCGCGACTAAGTTTAGAAGTGGCTCGCATACCTGCGCTTTTCTCTCTCTCTCTCTCTCTCCCTCTCCCTCTCTCTCTCTCTCTCTCTTGCCTAGATCTGTGTGACATTATCGGGAGGGTCAGTATGTGCACGAGTCGCTCGGCTCGTGTCAGCGCCAGCTCTCGGCCAAAGAGAAAAGAGAACTATATAGGAGTCGTCGCCGTCGCCACAGCAGTCGCCGCCGCTCACTACTTGCAACGCTGGACCAATGCTGGCGGAGTGTCTAGCGCCTCTAATATTAGAAAATCGCATGGTTCTGCCTCTCTTCCTCTCTCTCTCTCTCTCTCTCTCTCTCTCTCTCTTTCGCTCTCCCTCTATCTCTCTTTGCTTTTGTTCACTTATTTTTATTTTCTACCCTTTGTGTGCGTATACGCTATAGCATTCTCCTCTTTTATCTATATGCGATTAATGTACTGGTTAATAATAAAACTATTTATGAAATGTATTACGAGGATTACAGTTCCTACATTGGACCATTGTTGGCTGTGCGTCTCCTTAGAATAGGAACAACTTCAATTTTTAGCACTTTGCAAAATCTTTAGCTATTAAACCGCATCAATATAGACATTAATATCTGACTAAATATATTAATCATCCTCAGAGTGTATAACTTGCCAGTCTCCGTACATAATAATATTTGTAAATATATTATAGACAATAACACTGAATCACTGAAGCAATGAATATCATTCGATTTAATATTATATTAAGTAAATAAAACATAAATTAAAAAAAAGAACCTAAATACTTCACTGCATTTCAAATATAAGATCGCTATTTTCACTGTAATTTAAATTTGATTTATTGTTCGAATTTATTTAACACGCAGAAATAATAAGACCGAAATTTTTTTCTGTTTTCAGGAAGTCGGAAGCATCATCGGCAAGAAAGGCGAAATCGTCAAAAGGTTCCGCGAAGAGGTAATTAACCTTTTAATGTATTTTTCTCGTCTCAGTTTAGCTTCCATTTATTTAATACGACTTCCCTTTATTCGCGACTGTTTGTAATATTTCGTGCAGCACGTGATTTTACTCGATTCTCGAAAATTTGATAAATTAAGTTAATATTGATAATTCATTTTAATTTTTTGCTCTATAAAATCATGTATCGATGAATTGTATTTTTATTAAAATAATTACTCGAAATTTCAATAAGACAATTAGAACTGACTTGAAATTGATATAAAGACTGTGTATTTAGGATCTAGCATGGTTATTTATAAATATCTATGATCAATTGCTGACAATTATTCGAAAATAAAACAAATATAGTTTCTTTATAAATATAGTCGCAAAATAAAGTCACAAATAGAACCGGCACTCAAGCACACAATTAATTTTGTCATTGGCCAACGTAGAAAACCACTAATGCTGTTGCACCGAGCAAATGTTAGTTATATTAAGTTCTGATGTTTAAAGTACGATCGCATCAGCTGACAGGCATCATAAGCAATTTACTCGGCAATATTACAAAGCGCGAAACATTGAAGCAGTGAAAAATCGTTGTGCGACTTTAACGACTGAGTATACATATCCGACACGTCGGAACTTCATATTTTATGACGTCGGCGGAGTCTACACACTCATCTAAACTGAACGTCTTTGCGTTAAAGAAAAAGATCGTCCGTTTCATCTATCACCATCATGAAAATCACCATTCTCTATCTTTTTGAAATGTGTAATTTTATTACGTAGACTTTTTTATTTAATAATTTATTTTCTGAGATACAGAATATTTAGAATTTATTAAATATTTATTAAATATTAAAGTTATAGAATGGGTAATAATCTAATTTCTACTTCATTTTCTGTAACTGTCGATAGAAACATTATCTTCTCCGTAAACATTATTCAGTAGATATTTTTATTCCGATGGAAATTAAACATTATTAAATACATCGATCAAGTAGTGCTGTCATAAAATTCAGCTAAATGTATCATACGTATTAGGTACGCGAAATCGATAGCACTTTTCTCGTACGCGCAGCCAAAATAAAATTCTGTAGTAAATCCGAGCTACTCTAACTGAACGAATTTCACCATTGTAAATCCACAGTCGGGTGCCAAGATCAACATCTCCGATGGCTCATGCCCGGAGCGAATAGTGACTGTGACAGGTCCTACTAATTCGATCTTCAAGGCATTTACTCTGATCTGCAAGAAGTTCGAGGAATGGTGCTCGCAATTCCACGACATTCAGGGTGGGGGTGGCGCTGGCGGTGGCGGAGGTGTACCCAGGCCACCCATCACCCTCCGACTTATTGTACCTGCATCGCAGTGCGGCTCACTGATCGGCAAGGGCGGCTCCAAGATCAAGGAAATCAGAGAGGTGACGGGCGCCTCGATTCAGGTAGCTTCGGAAATGCTGCCCAATTCGACCGAGCGTGCCGTCACTATATCCGGCACCAGCGAGGCCATCACTCAGTGCATATATCACATATGCTGCGTCATGCTAGAGGTACGTTAACAATGTAACGAATATATTTAATTCATTTTATCTCCAATTGTGAAACAGATAATACTATAAGGGGTGAATGAACATCGATAATAATTGTAGTCACAACAGAAATAACTCGCTTTATCAGTTATAGCAAATAAAAATGGAAATTGTTCTTTACCTTGCGATAATCTTGCTTGCAACCTTCAATCGAAACCATAAGTAATTGTCACTATAGTTCCAACGGTGATAACATATATTATTAAATGAATATCTTTATTCTTTTTTTCAGAGTTCATTCTTTACAGTATTGTCCTTTTCCATATAAATTTTGGACTTATTAAAACAATGGATTATTGAAAGAGATTATCAAATAATACTTATTATGTTCTTCAACAATCTAAAAAATTTAAAAATGTTTTCAAATATACATAAAGTGCTACTGGTTTTCATTGTTTTATGGAGTAAAGATCGTAATAATTAATTTAACTTGTCGCTGAATGCAGCTCAAAGGTGACACAGCTCACCAGTACTGTCAAAAATTACGTATCAACTATAACATACATATTAAAGAAAAAAGTAACTATTAGAGCCGAAAGAAGCAGAGAGTGTCTGTGGTTCGTTTGTGATCATGCAATTCTATAAACCTTTTTGTATAATGCGATCATTCCTCCAAGCAGATACCCACAGTGGGTATTATAAAAACTAATATGCAGATATAAAAAGAGATACTTTTAAAATACAAGATACAGTATGTATCTCTAATGGATAAAGTTTTAATGAAATTCCGTTTCCATTATAAATTATATATTGCTGTAAATAGTAATTTTAATGTTGTTATAAAAAAAAACTTTTACTGCAACAATACTTTTCAGAAAAGATACTTCTTGTATTAAAATACGTATGAGGAGAGCGTGCCACAATGGGTAGTCGAGTACACAATCGGTAGGTATCAGAAACCATCCACCTGAATCCAAACGTTGAATTAATGTACGAATTATGAATCTTATCCAGCTCGTATGCATAATTTTTGTACGTGTGTAGTATCGTAAAATCCAGATAAAACTGCCATCTACAAATAAGACTGCCCATTGTGTACTTAGTAGTCCACCTACATCGACCCGCTCTCCCTTCGGACAAAATAACCCATTCTGCCTACACAAACAATGAAAACTCTATCTCACTTTTTTCTTCGTTCCTTTTGTGGGAAGGTATTAAAGTCCTACTTGATCATCCATAATAGTATAATGGAAGATTTCAAACTAATTAGCTCGCATCTAAAAATACAGATCGATACATAGAAAGCAATTGATTTTGAATTTGTGTTGCTGCTAATTTTGTCCAGTTAGAGTCTATATTTGATATTCGTCCGGTAAAACCGTTAGTTTATAAAAAGTTGGGACTTTGATGCCTTCATTGTTCATTCAAATGTAAATGTAAATATGTGGATCCCTTAATGGGACCCTTAATATGTTCTGTTTTTTTGTTTCAGTCCCCTCCCAAAGGTGCCACGATCCCTTATCGCCCCAAACCCCAAGTTGGTGGGCCAGTGATCCTGGCTGGTGGGCAAGCCTTCACCATCCAGGGTAATTACGCGGTGCCCGCCCACTCGGACGTAAGTACAGTAATGCCTATGTCCGCCGCCCCCGCTGTCGGGACAGCCCCCCACCCACCCTCGCTCAACGGCCAAACTCTACAGACCTCGCCCTTCGCGGCTGCCCACCCCTCCTCGCCCTTCGCAGCTTCACCACACGGGCATCATCCCCTACTGCCCGCCCACCTCGCCAACCCCCATCATCATCCTTTACACCCTAGCTCCTTACACGCCAGCGTGGCAGGCCTCGCCGACCCCCTGCTGAAGAGTGGACACTTGCAGGCAGCCCTCCCGCCCGCACACCTCGTGGCAGACGCCGTAAGTCTTTTGTTTTTCGTGACTCCAACGAGACCCCTAACCCAGACCCCAAGACAATAACCAGCCCTCCCCCCTACCCCTGCCCCACCCCACCCCCATCAAATCAAGTTCCAGATCACCTATGACCCCCCTTAAACCAAAAACCCACAGAACCCCGCAACATCACACTGTTGTACACCACCTAGGTAGCGCAATGTCGATAAGGAGAGAAACGCCAGTCCGCAGTTACGTTAAATTTGCATCCAGAATTTTTACACTGTTGAATCTGCATTAGTTGATGATTCCATCTTAGCCCTTCTAACGTGGAAATGGTATAATTAAAATGACTTGATTTGCTTATAAATGATACAAGTTTCAGTTCAAATCACATTAGTAAACGATGGTAAATACCTAAAAAGAAGTAGTATAAATGGATTATGTGTAATATTGCGTATGCAGCCAAATAGTTCAAACAATGAAAACAACTTCAGCTAGATCCAAATTTCTAGTTTGTGACTAGTCATTGGACTGACAGTTTCTCCCTTCTCTCGAACCCTACCTAAGACCTACCTTGACTGCCCCAGACCCATTCCGAATCTTTCTTTTCTTTCTCTTTCTCTCACACTGTCTTATTCTGTCTCTGTTAGAAGCGATTCAACTTGTATGAATCTTTAACATCGTGTTCTTATTCTAATGTTTCTTCTTTCGAAATTTTCTTTCTTCCGAATCTGGATAGATTACTTCTATTTCCTCATATTTATTACTGAATCAATGAGGATTCTTCGCCATTAAACCATGTGATTCGAGTAATAGATCAAAATCGAATTAATGTTAAATGTACACATGATTTAAATGGCGATTTGATACCATATTCTATCCAGTATCCTTTTGACGATCTACATTAAGTTTATCGGTGATATAAACATATTAGAGAGTAATTGCATGCAACTATTAATTTTAGATGTAATACGTCAAAATTTTTGGATTAAATGAATATATTTGTCAAAGGAGGTAAGCAATCTCCACCAATAAATGCATCGTTTTATCTCTAATACGTCTGTTTAACTCCTCGAATCATGTCAAAATCTCTTACTGATAAATGAACCGAATAGGGCTGAAGATCAATCCAAATCAATGAGCAAATACGGTTATCAAAACGTCCATAGCTTCACTATAATCGGTGATTAGGGTGTGAAGAGACTTTAGCGCTGTTCGTGGCTTGATGGATGGACAAGGGAGAGACAGAAAAAAAAGAAGCATGATGAACATGATTCTCTTATATATATATTCCCCTCTTGGTTACAGCCCTCTTTAAACATCTATATCTATCTACTCCCGGCTAGTATTTGTTTTCTCCCTTTGTACTGAAGCCTACCCAGTATCGCCTGGCTTATTTCTTTCCTTTTTTATTTTGTACCTTCTGTTCGCCTGTTTATATTATGTTATGCTAAATGATCTCGCCTGCCCACTTTATTGAAAGACGCAAAATATCCCCTGCACGTATTCTCCTTTTGATGTGCTTGTTAATGTTGATTATCTACTGAGTACAAGACGTACGATAACACATTTTTCTTACCAGCAGTCTGTAAATTATAAAATTAGTATCGGTGTAATTAATATCGACAATTTTTTTTAAATTTTTTAGATGACTCTGTATATTGCTTATTTTTTACTAGAAATTTTTTTATTTTTTTTTATTTTTGAAAGACAATTGAGGCGAGAGTTTTGCATAAGTAGTTACAGACGTTTGCAGTTCCATACTGATTCCGTTCAATGTACAACATTTCAAAGCTTTCAAACTTTTTGAGTAAAAAAATAAACTGGATTAAAAATGTATCTTGTACGTCGAGGGTCGCTTTTGCTCTTGCTTTGCTTTGCACGCTTTTCCGCATGTATGTGTGAAGACACATTTGTTCCAAGTATACGAACCGCTTACGTAATTTTTTTCCTTATCCGTTGCTGTGTATACATATATTTGTAAAGTATAAAATGATATTAGAGCGATATTTTTCTGTATGTGTTATTATTATGCGTATAATGGTAGACGAGACAAACGAAAGTAAAATAAAAAATGAGAATTAAAAGATGACTAATTCATAAAGCATAGAAGATAGAAGTTTTACTGCGAATCTTTCCGAGCATACTGCAGTATGTGTGTATATAATATATAATAGTTGTATATTTTATATACACATATGCACACGTATATGTGTACATATAATGTTAATTATCGACAAGTTTTGAAAAGTAGAGCAGCTCTGATAAATGAATGTGATTGAAGTTTCTAAATAAAATAAAAAAAGATCTCTAGCGCGACTGCGTGCTCTGACATTGACATACCGAGAATTTCGAGTGCATGAGGACTGTAAAGGAAAAAATAAAAATTAAAGTAGAAAATTAAAAATAGTGTTTAAAAAAATAACGATATAAAAGACTTGTGTGATGAAACGCGTAATATCTGCGGCCTGAATAGCTTTTTTTCGCGTCCGGTATATGTGGAATCAATCGCAAATGAAGTCACTAGTTTTCGACAGTAAAATTTGCACGGGAACTATGTTCATCTATTTTTTAATATGAAAAACGGTTTTGTAGAATAAATGAAAATTTTACTAAATCACTATGAAGTTTCTATTTTCTATTACTTTTGAGAAGCTAATGTCAAAGCAAAGAAAATATTGAGAGAACAAGACTCATCCTTGTAATTGTCCAAGCAATATTTCTTTTACATTAACTGAAATTTGAACGATTGCTTGCCATATTTGGAATTGACAAGTAAAATAATTATGAAGTTCCAATGTTTCAAGAAGTATTATTTATTTACAACGGCAAAGAATGTGCACAGAGGTACTGTTTTACTATCTTTGGTTATTTAAATAGCATTGTTGTCCGCCAATGATAAATGGAAGACTTAAAAACAACGGACTGAAAACATTTAAATATATTCCAAAAATAATTCAATGTAATAGTATAGACACTTGTCAATTTTATATCAAAAGTCTATTCACGATGAAAGGGCAAGAAATAGCTTAATTATTTGAATAAGAAAAGATAAATACTCAGGATCTAAATTCATTACTTATAAATAATTTACAATTTAAAAATAATGCATAATTTAACATTTATCCGTGTAAGTTTTTAAAAAGAGGACAACAACAGACATCAAAGTTTTGGACACGCGTCTAATGCATTGACATTGGCTAATTGTTGCAGTTTCAAATCCAAAAAAATTCCTATGCATCTATTGTCTGCCTATTTTCTTTATATAATATAAATTATATATTTTCTATAAATACTCTACTCTCTTAGGATGGAAACTTCACTCTTATGTCTACTTACAGAGATTTGCTTCTATTATGGTAAGACTCAAAGGGGATTATTCTACTCTGCAGTAAAAATAAATTGGGAAAGTTATCGGTTGATGTTATAATAATATAAAAATAATCTAGACAAATCACTCTAGCATCGGATTTCAAGACCATTTCAGAATTTTTTGGCAATCAATAACAAATTTCCCGACTAACATCGCATAACAAGCCCCTCACTAAATGACAAAGTGGACTCGACAAGGCTTTCATCGGACAACTCCTCTTGCGCTCCCTTACATTGTCGTCGACTTTTTTCTTTCGACTTTTCGATGCTTTCGAATTTTTCACACGAGCCTACGTCGCGCAGCAGCGACTATACGATCGATTTTCACTTGACACTCGACCCGCAAACCCGAAATTTTTCGCTTCGCTCATCGGATTTTATATCCTCCGCCTGCTCTCGCCGTATGCTTTTGCATACATGTCAGGCTTGAAATTTTATCGGTGCAACCAGATTTATTTCATTTTTATATGTTCAGAGAAATGAAACTAATGCATTTAAATCGTTTAGTTTTGAATGTGTCATTAAAATATTGGTGATCATGATAGACTTCTTTTATTAAATTATGGCATAAGAAAATTTTTGGATAGTCATCGCATTCAAAACTTGATTTGTTGATAAAACTTATTCATTTAGACATAAGTTAAAATTAAACAAGAATTTATTTCTGCGAAATTCTAATAAAAAAACTCACTTGAAAATGTATTATAATTACAATAAAAGGTAACGTTATTCCTAAATTCACGATCACTTAGAAGTAATAATTGCAAAATTCAAAACTAATTTTTATATATTTAAATACTTAGAATGTCAGTATAAAGTACCATTCTCATGACGATTAAATAAAAAATGAAGTGACGGCACAAATCAATCGTCACAAGTAGATGAAATCCAACAGTTTACGCGCGGGACGCACAATTAACTTTAAATATGTATCGGAACGTCAATCTAACGATGAACACATGACACAGTATACGCGCGTATAAGTACGGAATTTCGCTAATTAACCATACTTTTTGAGAATTTCGCAGACGAACTAAGCTATTATCTGCTTTTCCCAAATACGTTATCTGTCTGTGTATAACGCAGACCGACAAAATTTGACGACGCTCCAGACCCTGAAACTAGACTACATTTTTCCGAAGGTTTTGGTGTGCTGAATCCGCATCCGAGCTCAGGATTGCTCCATCACATTAGATTTTAAAATATTCTAACATAAAAGTAAAAAAGAAGAGAAAATATTCTTTTTTAAAGCGGTCGACGACATCATTTAGTGCCATTATTCACGAATCATTTTATATCGTCAAGCACCTGTATAATTTACTTACCATTGGCCCTTATGGGCTAATGATAAATAATATATTTGTGGCTATAAATAGATTGGTTGTACATCTCCGGAGAAAAAAAACCTAAAATAGAAATCGCAAATATATTTTGAGAAGGAAGGGCAGTATTAAACGATGGCATGGACAGAATTAAGCTAAAATATTTTATCCGCTATTACATAGCCTCAAATATGTCCAAAAAGGTAATTTTTGGTTATTTAATCTCACACATCTCATAACCTGACGTGATGGAAAAAATTGATGCCCGCATTTAATTTCATTGACATGACTGATAAACAACGTACAATTCGACAGTACCCTTCTAACTGTAGGTAATTTCAGCTCAACAAAACTCAGAAAGAAAAGTTAGTCGAGCAAAATCAGAGCCTTGAAGCCTCTCTTTGGTGGAAAATCGCTATTAGCGATAAAACGCTTCTACGGTCTTTGATTCTCAATCTCATTACCATAGTTATACTCATCTTTCTCTCTCCCTCCTTCACTGTCTCGTATAACACTTGAATTCTCAAGAAGAGAATTCCGCGCGTCTCCGTTTCTCATTTGCATCTTTTTTGCTGTCTCTCTCTATTTCTCTCTCCCATTCTGTCTGCTGTCGACGTCGTCGCGTTCGTTCGGTCGTGCGACTGAATTATTGAGGGAGGGAGAGGGAGCGCGGGACGAGAAGCTTTTGCTGGAACGATCGATCGGAAGTCGTCGTAGCCATGAAGCTGCTTTTCGTGCAGCCATCGTAAGAGTAACGCTACTCCCTCGCACACGTTCTTTTTTATTTCCAATTTTGCCAAACGTCGCGAGACTAGTTTACCTTTTTGCTATATTCTCTTCATCTTTACATCTGCTCTAAGGGGTTCCAATTATCGATTTATAATCTAACTTACCGACTAAGCATATAACACTTATAACAATTTTGATTTAGCTTTTTGCTATGAACAGTGGAATTATTTTGTCATTTCCAACTTATGAAATTATATTCTGAAGTTCACTTGACATTCAAAGAACAATTTCATTTTAGTAAAGCATGTCAAACCTACGATTATTTTGAATACATATGTCGATAAAGTAGAGCACCAATTGGTATATTCACAACAAATTATAGTTTAGTACACGTATATAGCTATTATGGCACTTGGTCATACAAAAGTTTATTTCGCGATATCTTTCAGCGATAAAAATGACTTTTATTTTCGTTTTTTTACACTTCTGCTTTATGATAGTCATCTATGCTCTGTGTACCTTTCTTCATTGAAATTTCTAAGAAATAAAATGAAAAGAATATGAGTGAATCAACTTCCTCTAAAGTACAATAAGTTAATTTTTAATGTCTCTCTTGATCGGTAAAACAGCATGAAAGAGTATGTCTATTTGAAGCGAAATGAGGGGGCAATGTAGAATATAAAAAAGACTTCGTTCTTCCCTTCGTCCTCCTTAACTTCGTGTTTTTTTTTCGTAACCAACTGTTATCAGTCCGACTTCCTCTCACGCTTTGTGTTTTGCGCAAAACATTGAATAATTACAACATAATAACGAAAACAGGGAAAATAGTTGTAAATCGAAACCTAAGTAGTAAGAGAGAAGAAGAATAACATTCGCTGCAACATACTCTGGGTATTGGGGTTGGTGGTGATGGTTGGAATCAATTAATTAATTATTGGTCGCTGTATATCTTGATTTATTGGACTATGTCGCGCAAAAATACATAACAATCTAAAAAAAGTATGCATGTGGGCACGAGAAGGTAGATTTTTTAGGTCACTACATGCGCTTATTCATTAATTTTTTTTCTCGCTTTCTCTCTCTCTCTCTTTCTATCTATTTTTCTCTTACCTGCCCCTTCTATGTTTTTATATCTCTCTTTCTTACTCTCTCTACTTCATTTTCGTCTATCTCTAGCTCTTACATTAACCCATTAATGCGCAAATGCACATTTTTGTACACACATTTTCAAGTACAGAATTCTATTGGAAAAACAAAGTCATTTTTATCCAAAATCCTTTATAGGGGGTTTTCGGGTACTCTTTCAGAATCTGCAACTTATTTTCTGAAAAAAAAGTCAATAAGTGTATTATTTTTGAGTTTTTTTTTAAAAAAAAAGATAAAAAATTTAATAATTTTTTTTAATTAATTTTTGTTACTGTATCTGTTTTTGGATAATTGGATAATTACTGCCTGAAATCGCGGTCCGAATGTCTGGCTTTTCCGAAACACTGGTTGTGAACCTTTTTTCCCCTCTTAGTTTTTCCAACATGGCGGATTTTGTAAAATAGCGTAATATTAAACTTTATGATTTTTTTTCTCGAAATCTATCTTAATGAAAAAATGTTATAGAACAAATATACTTAGAATCACTCAAAAAATACGTGTGAATTTTTTCAGAAGGTTTTCAGCCAATTTTGAAATTATTAATTTTAACATTTATGAAAAATCAAAAAATGTCTTTAAAACTTC
>UELU01100458.1:0-13962 GCA_900490025.1 Megastigmus dorsalis | reverse complement strand
AACTTACAATGATCGGGCTCTCGTGCCCTTGTCGTGACTCTACACACGCGCATGCACGCGGACTTTACCCCTTCTTCTCTCTTTTTCGCATTGTTTTTTCTCCACCGATCTAAGACCTTGCACTTATTTCAAGTATAATACAGGGAGCGAAGCAACTGCGGCGCCGTATACTTAGCGATTTTCCGAGTTCCTTCGTCGACGCGTCTATAACGTATCTGTGCAGTGTGCATACGACACACACGCACATGCGGTTATAGACATGTATATATTACACATTTGCACTGCAGTGAGATGCTTGAGATAGATAGAGAGAGAGAGAGAGAGAGAGAGAGAGAGAGAGAAAGAGATATAAAGAGATATAAAGGGCGCGCACACTCACACAGAGAAGACGCGAATCGTGTGTATATATACTGGCTTGTGCGACTGTCGATCATGTGTGACCAACCACGACCTGCATGATGCACAACAGAGAGAGAGCGAGAGAGAGAGAGAGAGAGAGAGAGAGAGCAGCACGTGACCTAGATTGTGCTCACTCGCGCCGATAGCAACTAATAATATGATATCTAGTAGCCTATAGAAGCCGCTTGTTTCACTCCACCAGGGCGCTCGCGGTGCCCCGAGCGCAATCGATCGTGCCAATGTACTCTCTCTCTCTCTCTCTCTCTCTCTCTCTCTCTCTCTGTCTCTGTCTCTCTCTCGTTAAGGCCGCAGAGCGTTCGCACCACTGATCCCGACCGACAATCGCGAGGTAAAAGGAAAAAAAAGTGAATAATGCAAGAGAGCGGAGAGTGTGCTGAGGGCGAGCGAGCGGGGAATGGGAGGGAGACATCGATCAGTGGAGAGGAAGATGGGGGGATGATTTTATTTATGCAGCGCGTGTTACAGTATTGTATCACGATTTAGCATATGTATACGCGAAGATTCACCTGCTTCTCTCTCTCTCTCTCTCTCTCACTCTCTCGCTCTCGGGCTTACAAATTGAGATTTACACCGAGGATGGGGGGGAAGGGAATTGCAATGTAATCGCTCCGAGCGCTTTGTATAGTCTGTGCGGTAACTATAGGAGCGATATTCATTAGCTATATAAACCGTATAAAGCGGCGTTTGGCTTTGGTGCAGTATATTGTATGTATACTTACTTCTTCTGTCGCTGTGTGTAACGTTTTGATTTTCATATTTTATGCACGACTGCGGGAGTTTCGCTGAAAAATCCATTACTGCACGATGATTAGTTTTCTTCATCTGAGTCACGTTCGATTTGTTAGGTCGATGGATTTGTTTGATGAATTTAAAGACTTATTTACCATGGATAGAATTTATTAAGTCCAAGTAAATAAGTAATTTTGTTTGTTTTAAATTATCATGGCCTATAAAGTACTCGACTTTAGAATTTGAAGAATTTCTTTTCCTGCTTTGATCTGCTTTGGCTCTGACCTACAGAAAAGCTCAATGATATATATTTTTAGATATAAGATAGAAGGCTCATAGAACGTAAGAATTTACAGAGAAGCGATTAGATACAAAAGTAGAGTATCGAAAGAGAATTAAGAAAGAAACGAAACAAAAGGGATAAATTGGTAGATTATGAGAGATAAAATATATATTAAGAAGATAGCTTTAGCTAGAAAACGAAAAGGATTATAGAAGACTGGTCGAAAAGATAAAAACGAAACTTCATTTTCTCGGGATACTTTTTCGTTTTAGAAGTCAAAATTTAATTCTCTAAGTGAAAAAGAAAGATAGAAAAACGAGGGACGTCGCTGGTACGAGCAAAGAAAGCAATGCGAACGAAAAAAAAAAGATAATATAAAAAGGCCGGAGACTGTGAAGGAACGAGTTCTAAAAAGTATGTAAGCAGGAAACAAAACGAAAAAATGTATAAAATAACAAAGTTGGAAACTTTATTGCCCTAGTCAGTTGCTGCGCGCAGTCAAAGTTTCTTCCCCCTTTCGCCTAACTCGGCGCGAGTCTAGACAGTAAAATATCGTTGGCCTATCAAAGTACAGCGGCGATAAGGAAAGAACAAAAAAAACAAAGCAGAGATTAGAAGTCAGTTTGGGATTAGATTGAAACTAATTTATCACTGCGCAATATGATCAAATTTCTATGTCGGGTCGATTAACGCGAAATTGTCGATTAGTAATAAATTAATAAATGGATAGAAAGGTTTCAGTAAGAAGTAAATATAAATACTTAAAAGTATATTACGAGAGGGAGAGAAAAAGGGGACGCCCACGGACAATACTAAACAGCCTTCGTAATTTGAATTTTAATTCAATATTCAAGGATTTTTTAGCATTTACCCATGGGTATTAAAGTGAATCATAGGGAACGCAAAGTGAGGGGAGTGGATGTTAAATTACTAATTTGTTCTTGAGAATCTCGTATAAGAGGACGAGAAATAAGTATAAGTGGTGTACAAAAAGTAAAGTAAAAAAAATGAACGTTGCTCGCCTAAAGGTCACAGTATCAACCAATAAGAAGACTAAATATCCTCAGGGTCACGGATCCGGCTTATAAATTCTGGTGAATGATTTTTTTTGGCCAAAAAAAACTTTAACCCCCGTTTCAGGGTTAACGCTAATGCGGCCTAGTTTTCGAGATAGATATATATATATATGGTACACACTCTGTGTGTATATATAAAAGCAATAAAGATAGGAAGATGTCTTGGAAACCATCAGGGCTTATTGGCACTAATCCTGAAACGTTCAATTTTTTTTTGCTTCATAAATCAGTTGCCGCAAGCAATTCAAGTCGAATCCGTAACCCAGAGTGTGTGTACTCTCCTTATAAATATTAAAAAGAATTCAATAACGATTTTCAATTCTTTTATTCTTCTCCCTGTTCAGAATTTTAATATTGCTCATCTTTGCCATCGAATTCCCTTTTCTTTTTAGTCATATTCTAATAATTTGCACGAGTAAATAAATACTGTCATTTCATCCACGATTCTTTTGATTAAAAATTCTCAAACAGCGTTATAAGAAAAGATATTTATAGGATGAAACGGGTAAAGGAACGAGAAGAGTAATTCTCTTATATTTAAATTGGAATTTCGTCATTCATAAGATTCCAATTACTAAACATTTTTCTAAGAGTCAAATAAACTGCAATATATTGCGCTCCAGCTTTATCGCAGGATGATTTTCACTTCATAACTCCATTGTCTTATCTGCAAAGCTACTTTTCGGTCCCCTGCTAATAAATAAAAACGAAAGGTATAATAAGAAGAAGAATGCAAGTAAAGCGTATGCGCGACGAGGAAGTGGGGGAGAAAGAGAGTAACGGCAATAACGAGGCGACAAATATAAGAACGCGCGCGCGCTTCTCGGCTCTACACGGAATGAAAACACGTCCCTTGGGTAATTCCGTGCTCGCGTGCACGGATCTGCTGCAGTGCTTGAAGTTCGTCCTAAATAGGCGTGCAGCTGCCGAGATATGCATATCCGGGTGATAATGAAGCTGCAAACGAACTAATATCGGCGAAGAGTACGAGCAATCCGAGAAGAAGACATGTGTAGATTGTTGTTCCAGCATTGTTTTTCTTCTTCACGCGTTCGCGGTGGTTATAACAAGAATTTTCTTTAAAATTATACCGTTTTTGTATGTATAAGTACGTGTGAAGCAATGGAATATGGAAGTTTAAATGAGCGAACTTGCAGGAAATAACTTTTCTGGTCTATAAGAAAGTTGCTACGAACCTTGTAAAAATATATGCAGCAGAGGAGGGAAAAATCTGATTCGCGTGAAAAGAATTGCAAATGATTTGATAACGCGGTTATAAGTATGATGTATCGTGTTATCTACATAGATTAGATTAAGCTCGTAAATAAGTCATATGATTAAGTAGAACAAGGCGTGTGCGGTCAGACGAGAATACAGATGCTTTTGGCCAATCCAGTTTCATGGTATAATTATAGAAAGTTTTTATTCGATTATTTTAATTATGTAAATTCGATATCGTATTTTTGTGCACATACGGTAAAAGTGGGACTTTCAAAGCGAATTCGACATCAGAGTTCAATTAATGACTACCAACAAACTCTCGGGAATAACAATGTGCTCACGAAGCCAATGGTGAAATTAATTATAGGTAAACTAATTGAATTATTTAAATCAATTAATCCCCAGCATATCGTATAATCAAATTAATGCATAATAATGAGTTATCATTGTTTATGAATTAAATTCACCGGAAATTATGATGATGCGTACTCGGCGATTCTCATAATGAACTGCAATTAATAGATTTATAAATACCCACGTAGCATGGCAAGTTGGAGAAATGTTTCTAGAACGTTTCTTTGGAAAAATACAAATTAAGATCTAAAAAACTAAGACAAAAGGGATTTCAAACAGTATTTGAAAGCGGAATAAAGCAAAGTAATAATACAAATTCGAGAAGAAAGAACGTTCCGTTCTCTTTTTTTTAAAAAAAAATTTAACATTTTTTTTCTAGGTCTCACACGAAGCGTTTCTGAAACGTTTCTGCAACGTGACCAAAGGAACTTCATAATTCATACGCGTATAAGAAACATTTCACAAACGTTTCTAAAACAGTTCTTCGGACACCAAAAGCGGACATTACCAGGTTTCTGAAACGTTTCTTCCACGTTTCTACAATTTTCAGAGAAACGTTTCTTAGTTTCCAAAGATGCGTTGTAGAATCGTTTCTCCATCCTTTCTTACTATGTTGGTAAGTTTTGATTTTTTTTTTATTAAATAAATACCGTTACAAAAATAAAAAGTTTTTATGTCATCATTATTCTATAAGTAATGTAGGTACGAACCTTGAAATCATAATATACTTTATATTATAACAAAATTTTTTCATTTCATGTATATCTATACATTGTATTGTGAATTTTGCATAACCTCATAATGTTACACGAACGGTTGTCCGGGTTCGATGTGTTAAATGACACTTATTGGTATTGCGATATCCCCTTAAACTTGATATGGATTAATATAATACAATATAACGAGTTCACGTGCTAATTGAACTAGAAAGTGGAAAGTTGGAAACGTTTATTACACCGAGTTTGCTGAACTATCGATCTCTGTTATTACCTCCCTGATATATACGATCTGTAATTTGTCATTGGTAATCTTTCTATCGTGAATTACTCCAGTTTTTCCTGCTCCAGCTGTGTAAAATTAATGAAAGCAACAGGTTTTTTTTCCCTTTTCCTTAAATGATATATATACGATATCGATGAAACGTCATATGTTTAACGCATTTCACGCAATCCCCTAATAATTCAAACTATTATTAGCTAATCAAGAATCGGCTATATTAATATTTCCAAAAAAAATTACATTCGTTGTACACACATCGCAAAATAGACATTCCGGTAAAAATCAAGTTAAACAAAGAACGTATAACTTTTGTACCCAGTACCGTGAGCCCCGCGTCTATAAACAGCAGCAGCAGCAGCAACAGCAGCGGCAATTAACCCGGCCGTCTCGTTTTATCTGTTTACAGGGATGCTCGGAACAGCGAGGCTCCCCCTGCAAGGGGGGCAACTCGAAGGGTAGCAGCAAGTCAGATTCGGGACACCCGGTTGGGACAGGGCAGCCGGCGTCGTCGTCGACGTCGTCGCGCGAGCATCACAACTCGGATGGGTGCTCGCGCGGCGACGTCGACCTACTCGCCCACGCCGCATCGGCCCTGCGCCGACTGCACTTCAAGTCCGGCGGCAGCCGTACGGTGCCCAAGCTCGTCATCATGGGCTCGAGCACCGCATCCGAGACCACCATCAATACCAGCACTGACAGTGCCAACACCATGGTTACCATGGTACGTTCCAACCTTTTTCGCCCCCTTTTCGTTCCTGTCGTTCCGAGAGATTGATCTTGGTCGAGGGATGGCTGGTTCTTGGTCATGGTCCAAAATGAATTTCTACTTGTACGAATAGAGTCTGAGTAGGATGTTACAATAATTTTTCGACAAGACCATAACAAAACATTAACAAAGACACATCGGTTTAAGTTGAGCATTCACTATTCTGTAAGAAAATGAAGTCTTTCAAGACGATTTTCGCTTTAAAGAAAGTTTATAAAGCTCTTCGGGCATCTCACCTTATAAGGATGTTCTGCAGAACATTGTTTTACAGATACTTCCAAAAGTTCAAATTTTGAATGTTAATATTGATTAGATTCTCTACTACTTATAGTATGAATAATTTAATATTCACATTCTGGATATAATGATTTATTTACGATTAAGAAAAAACTAACTTAAAACTAACAAGAGATACTTAATGTACCTATAAAAGAATTAAGCATTTTTGTTAAGACATTAAGCTAAACCTTTTTCAAAAATCACAATAGATCAGCCCCCTTGTACCAATAAATCGTTCCAATCTACTTATTTCTACAAATCGTCTACAGCCAATCCAAAAATGTTCTCCATTCTGCACACACACACACACACACACTCACTTAAATCCCCTCTCAAAGCTTAAACCAATACATATATGTCAAGCCCTCGAAAAAAAAAAAACAAAATCCTATCCAGCATCGATTAGGGCCGTGCGAGCACCACAAAGCACGTCGTGTACTTCCCTCCCCACACAGCCACAGCACACCAACGAAATTCGATCGCCAGCTCAAATCCCTCGATAGCCGGTACTACGCACACACACATTTGATATTACTCTCTCTCTCTCTGTCTGGTTGCAGGTGACCACGACGGACGGCGAGCAGCACGACGACAGCCTGGATCTGATAGACGTACCACCCGAACTCTCGCCTCCACCGGTTAACGACGCCAATGCGGCTCACGCGCAGCAGCAGCAACAGCAACAACAGCATACCAACGGCGTCTCGGCGAGCAACGCCACGCACGTATCCGTCGTAGTGACCTCGACGTCGCCGCAGCAGCAGCATCAACAGCAACAGCTACACCAGCCGACGAGACCGAACGAAAACGGCCTCCCGGCTACGCTTGTAAGTGCCACTTTGTGGGATTCGCTAATCTTTCGATAGAATTATACGAAATTCGGTATATTTACATCCTCCGTTTGAACAAAGGAACTTTTAAACATGTTTAAATGTAAAATTCACGTATATTCACGGTATTCGCGTATAATATTATACGAAACATAATCAGGAGTTAAAATTTAAAAGCAAAAACTCCTGCTCAAGCTGCATTAATTAATTATCGCCTCTTTTGTGTGTACTTATCTTTTTATCCTCGCAACATCCTTGTTTTACAAGAATGTAAAAGTTAATTACACATCAATCACGGGGTATACATGCTTTCTCACTGCACGATAACATTTTCCCTGCATTGCTACTATGAAAAGACCTGTAGAGGCTCTTACATTTTTCCAGAATAATTTTTTATCGCTTCGCTGTAATGTTTTTTTATATTAAAACCAGAATTTAACCGTGCAATTAAAATGCATAATTAGCAATTTTCAGGATGAAAAATTAAAAAAATATTATAATTTCAGCACTGCGTCTACTTACCTGAGCTTAGGCGAGATGAAAATTCACCAACTTTATAAAACAATCGGACATGCTATATACCTCGTTTCTACTCATCCTTTTTAACTATCTTTGTAATTTAATGCAACCAGTACAAAATACCAGAATTACGGGAAATTAAAATGCCTGTTAATTAGCTTGTAAATCTGTCGATACAAATACTTGTATACTTATCGCATAAAAGAGTCTCAACAAAAAACTATCATCGATGTTGTAGGTGAACGGTGTGTCGCTGCCGAACACAACGACAACGGTACTCCAGAATGGACACGGCGGCAGCATTGCCACAATGGTGTCGCACACACTAGCGAACTTCACTACCGGACATGTCGACAGTCCCGGTGCGCCACCACCTACGCCGATGGTCGGTTCCCACCAGGAGTCGAGATTCACCTTCGTTGGCTCGGACCAGAGAAACAGGACTCCCGCACTGCCGGATCTCAGGGCCGCCGATTTCTTCAGGTACACCCCAATCATTTTATTCGCACAATTCCAATGGAAGCTTTTGGAGGTTGAAATCTTTTGTGAAACTTGACAATAGCTGTTGATACAATGTGGATTTCGCGAGCCTCTCCGATTATACGAAATTGAATTAAATCGAAGCCAACCAGTAATTGCCAATTCGAGACTTCGTACAAGCCATCCCGATTCATCAAACTGTGCACGTTACGAAGTCGCTCAACCTAATAAAATTTAAATCAACTAGTACGAAAGAGACTAGAATGGGAAATTTTCCTCGTAAGTGGCCCAAAGAAAAAGGAAGAAAGCAGAACCTCCCACGCTTATTCCGCGACTTACCCGAGGCGCTGTGTCGCACGTGTCTTTGTCATCGGAGCGAAAGGAACACAGTTGCTCGTCTTCCTACCTCTTACACACATATACACATATATCTGATCCTCGAATTTTTGCTGGCTTTCTCCCGAGGCTTTCCTCCTAAACCGATCTTCGCAGCTCTCCCTTCCATCCCCTGCCAATATTGCCGAGTGTGCGTACGACTCCCGCTTTATTTTCCGTATATAATTTCGTTGACTCCACGATGCCTCGAGGCTGTAGAAGAGAGAGGTAGGGGGGGGGGGCGGGGCGGGGAGAAGCGAAAGGAAAGCACCAAGTGGTGAATGGAAATAGGTATAGAAGAGGAGAGCGAACGGTAAGGAAGAAAGGTTGGCTGCCGAGTCGCGGCTTCTTCGGTTATCCTAAATATCGGGGGATTTTTAGGCAACTCGCATATTTTTTGTCAATATTGAGCGTGGACTTTTTTTTGTAATTCAGAAGGTATTATTAAAATCGTTCGGTAAATTTGCGTAATCAAAAATTAACTCCCAATTAAAAAGTTTGGCTATGGTTTCCGTATTCCTCGCAATTTAGAATTTAACATATTTTTTCGATAATAAACTTCGATTATCAAAAGAATAACAATATCTCTTCGTGTGGAAAAACTATCTGAGAAGCTCGCGTAGAAATCATAAACGAATCAGTTGGCCCCTATTTGCCGAATAAATTCTCTTTACGCATCAAATCCCGATTCGCCAGGAATTCAGGACGATGAGAATGGAAGGGACGCGCCGATGCGGCAACAATCCACAGATCACCGCTGCTTACACTTATTTGGACATAAAACATCGAGATACACACCGGCCTTATCTCGGGGCGAGGCCATAAAGAAGCGCAGGAGAGACGGAACAAAAAATAACGACCGTAAGACTTCGTCGTCGCAGTCGTCGAGCTCGTTGCGCTTGGTTCGACTCGCGCAGACCGACTCCCCATCTTTACCTCGCGAACCTCTGCTGCTGCTGCCACCGAGCCGCAATCGATAAATTCACCTTTTCTGTCTGTATGCCAGGGGAAGGGGGCGAGTGGGGGAGACTGCCAAGGAGCAATGCAGAGCGCGACAAAAAAAAAAAAAAAAAGAAGGAAAGTAGGTGAGCGGGCGAAGACGAGAACGACGTGTCGAAATGCCTCGCTCATTGTGGCTCCACCTCTATATAACTTCTCCTTTTGAATATCTCCTCTCTCACTCTCTTGCAGTCGAGAGCGGGGCGCAATCCTCTTAAGATGCGGAAATTCGTTTTTCCGAGGGAAATCTTTAAAGGTGAAAAGCGTGAAAGGCCGCGGCGGCGCATAAGTCACGTTTATAATTCAGCGGCGCGGTGAACTTTTTGAAACTTCCCGCGGCTGCGGCAGCGACGGCGGCGTCGATATTTAAGCCTCCTAGCGGCTGCGGATTATATTCCCGAGTTGGAATCTTCTACTTTTTCTGCAGCAGCTCTTCCCCTCTCTCTCTCTCTCTCTCTGCAGCCTTATCGATGTGCGCCGATTTCCATAGCCTCCCAAGCTTGCCGAGGAATCGCGGGAAAGATATTCCATTGATTTGAAAGGAAGTGGGTTATGCTTATAGCCCGATCCGCTGTATGTTTGGATAGGCGAAATGAATCCCTGGTCTGGCCCAAGCGAAGGAGTGGTTCCCCGGTAATCTTCTAATGGAATCGAGCGCGACAGCGGAAACGATAATCGTTTATACCGACTCCGGTATATATCGTCAAATGATCGCCGCGCTTTCGAATTTAATGAATTTTTAGCGGCGCGATTCCTCCGTCTTCTTTCATGGATAACCGACCGCGAGTATATTGGAATATTAAGCGTCGATTTGTGGCCGACTCTGGCGCGAAATTATGACATGACGCAACGGTAACGGCCTAATATTTATTCACGAATTATTGTATCGGCTTTTGGTGAATTCGTGAATTCACTGTACTCGTAAGTGGATGCTTCAATTTGATTCGAGTTTATTTTTAATCGCAATAAGTGCTACTTTATACAAATCCAATTAAGAGGAATTTAGTCTGTCATATTTAAATAAGCATAAGGTATTTCCACTTCTATTAACAAATCACTGTCAACCCATTATCAGCTTATAGCATTTAAAAAATTAATTGTTCACTACAGATCCCCAGATTTATGAATAGTGATCGAAAGTTAATTCAATTCAAATGACAAATTAAGTATTACATTCATCGCTTTGTACAACAACAGCCTTAAAAGCGTCGAATCGGTATTCTGTTGAATGTCGTTTAGCCAACCGGTGAGAGGCTCAGTGGATGCCGGTCAGCCAGACCCACACCAGATCAGCTCGATGCTGGCACTGGTAGCAGCCAAGGACAAGCTAAAGACAACGGCAAACTTAACGGGCGCCACTTTAACGACGAACCAGGTGTGCAGCAGCAACGGTACCAGCGGGAAAACCAACAGCAGCAACACCAGCAGCCAACAACAGCAGCAACAGCAGCAACAGACGAGCGAAAAAAGTCCTGTGCAGGACGCGAAGCCACCGAGCTCGAAGAACAGCGTGACCTCGTCGTCTACGGGAACGACTACGGGCGCGACTGCCAAGCCCCACATCAACGTTACCACGAATCCCCTCGACATATCGTTGTGCGCGCCTCAGGTGTCCTGCGCTACTCAGAACAGCTCGAGCGGACCGAGAGCCGGACGCGGAAGACCCAACGGTAAGTGTCTAACCTCGATTCTTCTGCTCCATTATATATATCTTTCTCTTCTCTATCCTTCTCTCTATCTCTCCCTTTCTCTTTTGCTCTCGCAGCTATAACTTTCCTTGTTTATTGGACGCGCGCTCTCTGTGGCTCCTGTGCTATTTTTCGACTCACAAGAGAGAACATACTCTATATATTTCTTCTTATCCCGTATACTTTTCCTTTATTTTCTCTCTCGTTTATCGAACATTATTGTTATAACCTTTGATGTTTCTCGATACAACCATACATATATATTATCCAGTTGTTTAAGTGACAGCTTGACGCGCGCTTGAGGTATTCGAGAAGATCGGATGATATGATTTCTTTCCATTCTTCCTTTGTTTTTCTTTTTTGTTCTTTTTCTTTCGTTACGAGCACTCGAGCTGAGTGTTCCAATTCGCGAAGATTTAAATTAGGCTCTGAATAGCTTGCTCGATGTCTGGGTTTTGCGCAGTTCTGTTGCGGTGTCGATGTGAATGGGGGTAAGTCGCGGATTATGTTATTTATGATTCGGTTAAAGAGCTTATTTGCCGAGAGGCACTTTAGAAAATAACATTTTTTTGGAATTAAATTTTTGTAAATTCACATTTATTTAACTTGTGAGATAAAATTTCTTTTTGTGTCACTCTCTTTGTTAACTTACGCTATTAACGATATCATTAAAATGTCGGGAACCGTCATTACAAAATTATAATTTAAAACTCTAATTTGTATTCAGATATTAATCTGTCATGTTCTAGTGCATTACTCAAATAGCCAGGACAGATAGTAATAAATGCGTCAATTGGAACAGTCACCTAGAACTGCTCGTTTTATGATAAATCTGATACACTCCGCCTGTCGTGCAATATCACGATAAATTCATATAATTTATGCTTTTGGCCGAAAGCTTTATATTAATTTTATTTTATGCCGTCGGGAGTTAAATTTTCCGACAATAATAACAAGCGTGTAAAAGTTTTTTTATGTATCATCGTATTGCATTGATGGTACAATGTACTGTGCTTCAGGCAAATGACAAAAGTTATACGGACTTTTTATGTTTATAATTATTATTTTACTATTCTATCATCATAACTCTAAAAATTTGTGTTACATTATTTTTACAATTAATGTGTAATTGTTACTGCTTGTATTGGCTGAAAATAGAGCAATACATGAGAATATATAATAGCACACATGCAAAACAAGCAATGAAAAATGATGTTGCAATCATAATAAAATCGTTAATTGACCATGTTCGCCATTGCATCTGTATAATAATAAAAAGAAATGTTACGGAATTGTCCCTCATGGATAATTGAACGAATCATAATTTAGAAAACAAATAGTTTAACACGTAATACAAGTGCTTTTATTGTTCATCAATTAAAGATTGGCCTTGCAACCACATTTTCCCATTGCTCTCGATTATTTCAAAATCAAATTAAAAATTATATTTATAAAGCTAAAAAGATACAAACAAAGTAATGCACATAAATGAAACAATACAAACATGAAAAAAAAAATGAAAAAAAACCTAAATAAAAGAAGAAAATACGGCAACCGTAAGGAAATGAATTGATGTTCTTTCTTTCAGAATCTCATCCCCTCGTTTCGACCATTCATTCATGGGTCAGGCTCTTTTTCCCGTTTTGCGCAATAGGTACATAGAGACGGGCGTCGCCGAGAGACCCTCGAAAGAGAGATGCGTAAAAATCTCGCGGAAACAAATAAAGAAACAAAAAAAAAAACGAAAGAAAAGAGAGAGAGGTGGCAATAAAACAAGTCGACGCTGCAGATCTGCTCGAAAAAAAAAACGCGAGTATCACGTTACCTTCCGTCCACATCATATATATACATTTTTTTGCTTTCGCACAGCTACGGAGATTTTTTTCGGGGGGCTCTTGGCGCCGCGTGTGTTGGTCGTGCGTCGAGCACGAGGTAAAAAACTGCTGACTGAAAAATGCAACAAAAAAAAAAAGAAAAAAATGACAAAAAAGAAGAGAAAGCAGTGTATAAAAAAAAATAACGTGTCTATATGAGCTTTGTGTTTTGCGTTGCTTTGCCATATCGAGAGAGACGATGCGCTCGGATCTCCTCTGCACTCTTCCCTCCTTCTCTCGGTCTTCTTCGTATATACACTATATAACGGTGGACAAAGAAAAGGAAGGGAATGTGTGTATAAGGTGTGTATAACCGTTGAGAGTGTTGATCGTGCGTCGATGACACGGCGAAAAAGGATGATACGCAGCGCATCGCCGGCTCGAGAAAAAATACGATCGTGGCTTCTCTCTTTCTTTCTCTGTGTGTCTATTGTATACATGTATATATATATATATACATATATACATACATATATATATATACATCAGCTAAGTCACTCTCTTGCTGTATAAGCTTCTTCTCTCGGCGGAGCCGCTGCTCCACGCATTGTGTTAGCTTTTCCATTCATTATCATACTGACGTATCGACGGCGAGTATATACGGACACGAGACCTATTTATATCATTTACCAAGTTTCGCGATCGGGTTTATTAAGCTCTGATATTTTTTAAAGTTGAATAAACAATCTGATATTTTTTTGTTACTTTTTCAAATTCCGAGGTAAACTGATGTAAAACTTTACTTACCCTGTTAGAAATTTTCACTATTTTATCGCGAATAAATCGTGAATTTTTAAGAATTCGCGATTTTTTTACCTAATTTATAGCAAATAATATCCCAAAAACGACATTATTCTGCTGATAAAATAGACTAATTTCTCGCGAAAGTAAATTATTAAGTATAGGGATAGTTAGTTAAGCATAACATATAGTTGAATATTTATAAATAATTGATCATGTAAATAGTAAATATTAGTTAGTAATATATAATTATAATTATTATTATTATTATATTATTACTTCTTATATAGTAATATAAGTAGTAATGTACGTGTATACAATATGTAATA
>UELU01100456.1:22132-33694 GCA_900490025.1 Megastigmus dorsalis | reverse complement strand
GCGCGCGAGCCTCCGGCTGTATATACGTGTATATACAGTATAGAGTGTCTTCTTCCTTTTGCTGCCTCGTGGGATGTTGTGCTCGCCTGCAGCTTGTTTTCTTTCTCTGTATTTTTCCTTTTTGTCCCTGCTTCTCTCTCTCTCTCTCTCTCTCTCTGGATGTTGTGGGGATGCGTAGGGAGGAGATTTAATGGCCAACTTCCCATGGACTGTTTTTGCGACTTTCTTGTACGCATCGCTGCGGGAGTGGCATTGAACCTTGAGATTATGGTCCCTGCATCAGTTGCTTTTGACTATTGGTACTCTTTCTTGCGAGTTGCGATTCATTGATAAAGGTGTTGAGCCCTTTTCAGTATTGCTTTGCGTTTGGTCTTTTTAAGGAAATCAATCTAAGATTTAATTTCGAGGAATTTTAGTGTAATTGATTATTTTTATATAAATCACTATATATTCATTTAATACAGAGGTATTGAAGCAAACTACACGATTAAAAAAGCTTAGCCGCCTATAAATACCGTATAGTGTTTGTAACACATGGTGAAACTATATAGCTACTGCAACAAAGTATGTACAAACAAAAACTTTTATTCAACTGCAGTTTCATGTGTCATTATCACGTTAAAAAACCGATAATATAGTATAATAAGAGACAAAAAGTGGTGGAATGCTCTTTATTAGGCATCTAATTCACATCGCTGTTACAAAGTCAGTTGTAGATTTTTTACTAGCTCGTATATATATACATTCCTTTCGCAAGCAACTAAATATACACTCTATAACGGTTATCGCTTATGATTTCCCGATCCTTATAATTCGCGCTCTTCCCTTATGCACTCGATAAAACCCATATACTCGTCCGTCAACAGAACCAAAAAGCCGCAGCATCCCAAGCGCACAAAGTCGCTAATCATCGGGGCTCTCGATTTCCCACCGCGTCCATCATCCCAGCGCTGTTTCATTAGTTTCACATATACTTCGTCTCCTTCACGCACACACACACACATACGTGCACACGGAGGAGAGTGTGCGTAGCTGCACGAGCTCGTTTATCCCGTTGCTCGGTGCATGGGCTCGCGATGCAGCGCGCCGTAGCAGTACACGCGGTATAATATCAGAGCTCGAATCTCGGGCCCCCAACACTATACTCGTTTCACATATTGTACGTTACATTGTTGCAGCTGCGCGCGCGAGCGAGCGAAAGAGCAAGAGAAAAAGAGAGAGAGAGAGAGAGAGAGAGAGAGAGCGTCTCGTTAGATATTTCGCCCTTTTGCTCCCGCGGCTCTTTCGCGCGCGCGCGCATTATAATACGCTTATCCCTCGCCGACGCTGCATGGATAAAGCAGTCTGTGCCGTTTATTTTCGCGAGAGAGAGGATTTATTTTGTTGCGCAATGACGAGCAATTTTCGGATGCTGTGTAGAGCGAGGCGAGGCAAGTTGTCGGCTTAGATATACGACGGTTGAGAATTTTTCTGTTTTAGTATATAGGTAATGAAATCGTCTATTGTGATTCGTGTAAGTAGGTAAACTAAATGAAGCCGTACGACAAAAATACAGTCGGACTTTCACTGATACGATTAGAAACTTTGATGTTTTTAATCCAATTTGAAATAGCTAAATGTTCACCGCTTCACCTTCTTTTGTTTCTTCAACATATTTTGATCGCCGCGCAGTTGGATTGGCCTTTGATTAAAATCAACTGATTTTGAAGATATTCGTTGAAATTCGAGAATAAATATCTATCATGAATAAATACTCGATCCCTTTGCGGAAGAATTATAAACACCGCTTCCTTATATAACATTATAAAAACATCTTGTACTTTCAATCGATCTAAAGTGACTTTCAACTGTCGCGTTCAAAAATTCCGAGCGAACACATCGCTTTCCGAAACAAGGACAATAAGGACGGACGAAAGTATGCGTGATATCTATTATGCACAGAGGTAAACAGTAGTTGTAAACAACGTTAAAAGGGCCTCGCGGCAGGAGCAACAGCAGCATATTCCCATCCTTGAACCTTGGAAGGGCCGTTCAGTCGGTCGTTTATCTCAGCGTGTGAGCTGCCTTGCCTCTCCGCGCTCCGTCTCATTACGCTGCCAGTGGGGGCCTCGATCTCCTTTCCTACGATCTCCGGGTAGTATACCTTTCTTGGGTCTGCTACCGCTGCTGCCGCGCGCACGAACCTGCTTAGAGAGTCTTCCTTTCTCGGTCTGCGCGAGAAAGAGAAGCGGTCAAGCCGCGCTCTGCTCTCCGCGCCAGGCTGCGGAGTTCCGTTATACTTTGTATATATCGGCCTTTGCGACTGTGCTCCCGACTCTCTGAGCTCCGTCTATTATCGTGCGGCTTTTGAGGTGGTATGAAAGAAAGGAAAAGCCTTCGTCATTTAGGTCTTTGGTGTGAGTGTGTGTGTGGTTGGGATTTGGAAGCCGGGACGTTGAGCGATGAGTGATGGCTTAGCTGAGTTTCATGAGTTATGGCTTTCAACGCAGTTTTCACTTTTATCATCTTTCACTCTGATTCATTTAGAATAATTGTACTTCTTGTACTTTTTAAAGATTGCAAATTATTTATCGAGCCGAGGTAATGAAATTTTTAAAGAAAAAGACAAATATTTACTAAAAGTAAGCATCGGTATCTTCCTTAGCAAATAAAGACGTTCGGTGATAGACAATTTTGTGCCCATTTACGAATTCTCGACCTCGTGCTAAAAATGCAAATATGTAACTCAAATAATATATATATATATATACCTAAGCTGAAGTAAAAAAAAGTGAGAAACATTGTTTTATTTTTGCAAAATCTCTTGCGAAAATTAACTGTCAACGGTTAACGTACTTTATTTTTTATACGCACTATATTGACGCTTTAATATTCATATAATTACATATGTATATTTACTTGAATTGTGAAAATAAAAGTTATTTCATCTCTCTGCAATTATTTCAAGTCTTATATACGCCGTTTCTAGTTGTTGAAGCATTTAAAATACAGTTGAGCTAACGGGTAGACGTGACTGCTGCAATTTTTCTTCATTCTTCACATGATTCGAGCTCAGAACTATCTGATGAACGGTTTGTGCATGGATTTTTCGAGAAAATGGATAATTGCAGTCAGTCTAGTTGTTTTACGGTTTATATATATAGTTAACAAAAATGAAGCTACAATAAATCAAGAGAGACTACCTGTAAGCTATAAACTGTTTACATTTTGTTATTAAAATTTCCATTTTTTCCTTACATTGTCTGCTCGCCTTAAATTCGGCAACTTCTTATTTGTGGCTGTCGCGTGGGCATAAAGTATGCATGCAATGACTGCATTCAAGCTCGAGCACATGACTGCCTTGCTGTAAATATCATGCATCGACAACAGGCCTAGAACACGTAGAAAAAATTCCACGCATTACTGGCGCTTTCCCTATTGTGATTTTTTTTCTATGTCTCAGGAGTAAAATTTCTTCGTTGTTTCGCTGCTCGGCTCTAACTTGTAGATAACAGAAAATGCATTGGACATATTAAATTTAACTGTTAATTATTCACACATTTATAGACTTCTTTCTCAATCTACAATCAGAGCCAGCAATAAAGTCCTAGAATTATTATTGATCATTTATGTATTATATATGCTTCACAGGACGATTTTCTCTAAAAAAAAAAATGTCACAATAAACTGCTTTCTTATCAGCTGATCGTATAGGAGCACTAAGACCGGTTTTTCAAAAATAATCTCACCCGCGCAATCCTAGGAAGCGCACACAATGCGCAACCATCACAATTAGAATCCGGATATACACGCGCTACTCTATATACACGCGCGTATATATATAATGCGCATATATACCTGGCCATGCTTCCTCAAGCGCATCAGCTGCTCGTGCGCCGGGCACGCGCTTACTCTCTGGCACAATGCGCGCAACCGGCAACCTCTCCGTATACACCAGGTATATCCTCCTACATGTACAACACACGCACACGCACAAACACGCGTTTTAAAGAGAGAGCATTGTCTAGGCAAATCGTCGCGTCTGCTTTATTCTCTATTTGTTGTAGACTGCTGAAAAATCCTATGGAGCTCCGATTTTCTGTCGCGCGTCTATGGTGCACGGGCTGTACGCAGGCGTTTTTTTCGACTACGGTCATTCCACTCCCGTGGATTTTCTTTCAGACTTTCTTTCAGAGCGCGGTGTATATAAGAGCAAAGGACGCCAGTGCGTTTTTTATATATATATACTTATTGTCCTCGGCTCGACGACTCTGTGCCATTCTACAGTCGCGCTTTTGGAAAAAAAAATGAATTTATACTTCTTTGGGAGATGCTTTGTTGGGTGATGCCATTGTTGACGGCTTTCTTTTTTTTGTGGATTTACTTTGAAGCGGCTTAATTTTTAATTCAAGGTAAAAAAATGTTGAAGCACAATTCTTTATGAAAATCGAAAATATATATGTATAATATAAAGTGCCGGATATTTTGTTTATCTTCTGATTCATTTGGTATGATATTAAAGGTTGTTTTATACGAGATACAAACAATAAAATCGTTAAAAGCTTTATGATTGGAAACACAAAATTTCACACTAATCCTTGTCTTCGTTGTATAACACATAAATTTAAAAAAATATTATATACGTGCCTGTTTTTTAATCCGTCATAAGCCTCGATAAACACCTGCTGTTATATGTTTTTTATGCTTATACATATATCTATTTATATCTTAAGTTTTTCTACAAATATGTTAAGCCTATTTTTGAACGTTTATAATCTTTGCATTCAACAATCAATAAAATCAATACAATTAGATGTTACTATATATATATTTAAAAATTGTAGAATATTAAACTCGTGAAATTTCAATAAATTTTCAAATAAATTTTATTTAAAATTTAAAAATCTCAACAGTCATTAGAATTTTCCGCCACATATTTTCTCGTTGCTAAAAATACCTATAGAAATCCTGAGATATCTAAACAAAATTATTAAGAAACCAAGTCAAAAGTATACCGACTAAAAGCAGCATCCAGATGAATTAAAACCGGAATGAAAACGTTCCAGCTCGCATCAACTGCATAAAATCTACGGTGCATGAAAGCCACGCGGTTGCATAGTGTGTCTCTAATCAAAAGACGCGACTTTCTGCATTATGTAGTCGTATACGTGAATTCATTCACGCGGTCTGCAGCGAGGGACTCGTGCGAGGATCGGTTATCGCTTTAATCTCGCTGAAATTTTCTACACCACTTGGAGGCCGACTCCCACGGATGTTCGCGCTCACGAGGCTTTCTTAGTTTCTGCTGCACTAGTATATATATTATACTCTTACAACTAAAGTCTCTAAGTTTCGTACTTTTACGAAGTCTTCCAGAATTAATTAGAATGCGGGATCGATTAAAGTAGGAGAAAGGTTGCCGCCTGTTTTATTAATTATTTGCACTTTGAAATTAGAATACATTAAATCTTTTTCTTATATTTTTAAGTGGTTTAACATACTTATGACTGACATTTTTTGTATGTAGTGTAATTTATTAACAGAGCTGTTTATACCATTAATTAAAAATTCAATCGTCTATTAAATGAAAGTTTCAAAATTTTTTTTTACAGATGTATAATATGAGATATAAGCAGTAGTGACAAAAGCTATCAAACGAACTCTCAAAATCAGTCGGTACTTTTTTCGAACCTTTTTTCCATTTCGCAAGATCCGTCTGTATCTACATCCCAATCTTTTATCTGCTTTGCACGATTATTCCACCTCTGGCTATATATATTCAATTCGTGCTATATACCTATATACGTAACAGCACATCGATCTGAAAGCAAAGTGAATAGAAAATTCCGCAAGCATCTGATGTAATCAGCTTGGAGCGAGTAAGAATAAAAAAAAACGTCTCGTGTTAAATATTTTTATGAACAGTCGCCATGTGATACGACAACTCGAGTATACTTTCATTTGCAAACTGTCCCGTTCCCTATATAAAACATATCAAATGAGTTACATTAGCATTGATTGTCGTTCAATCAGCCGAAATCACCCGCACTTCACCTTATCATCTTTAACAATTTTTCACCATCCACTAATCTTGATCGGAAATCTCAATGAAAAAGAAATCAGAGGGACATCTTTAGAACTAAAAAAAAAGCGACTATAGCGCGCGAATCGAGGGCGGAGTCTCGAAGCCGAGAGAACCGACCGGATTCTCAAGCAAGAAAAGAACCTTAACGCATCCGCGCGCGAACGAAGCATCTCGAGAGAAAAAACGTGTATATAAGCGCTCGTATAATACACCACACGAGCTGTACAATGTGTAGCGTAACCGGCTATTTTTAGCGTTATTTCGTATCGGCCACACGAAAAAAAAAAAAAAAAAAAGAACCCGCTCGCGCGCACGCATATATTCCGCGCTTCAGGACATTTCGAGAAAGAGCTGAGAGAAAAAAAAAGAGGATAACATATACATAGTGCGTGACGCAAACCACGCCCGCGTGAAGGACACGCACACGCACACATACATGTACATGCATGCGTTAACTAAACGCGAGATTAGGGCGAGTTTGGCGTACATTATTATTTCGCTTAGATTAGATTGCCGAGGATTGACGGAATTATATTTTTCCGCAGGTTCGGCCTTTCGACGATTGTGGTATGTAAAGGAGTCGTTAACGTCGTGCGCAGCTTTGACGAGAGAGCGACCGAGCGATGATGTCGTGACTGTCGATCGTAAATCTGTATATATCTTCACTTTTTTTTTCGGACTCGCTTTTCGTGTATAATAATACGAGTTTCTGGGTCAAAATTGAAAATGACGTGATGCCGTTATAATTTCGGTCGAGCTGGGAAGGGTTTTAATGTTGCTGCGGCTGAGAGCAACTGTCCTGGGTTTGGGACTCGATAATGGACGTTAAAATTGCTGTTTGCGATGCCGATGTATAAATTACAAAATTTGGTTCAAGAATGATATAAACAAAATATTTATCTGTTTATATAAAATGCGTTACATATGGCCCAATCTTTGAATAACGATGACAACAGCTCAACAGTTACATAAACAAGTTTTCAACAATTTATTTACAACGCGTTCTTAATAGGAGATGCACAGACCACTGCAGTAAAAATATCTAGTGCGTTATACGGAAGGCACTGGACACCAAATGTGTTCTATTTTTATCGACGCGCTCAATCGAATGACAGCATCTGTTTAAAATAACTATTTTTATGATGTCATGTTTTATGAATGATTTATAAAAATGTCAATGGCTTAACTACTATCGTACGCTATGCATAAAATGTATGGAGTAATGAAAGCTTGTATGTGCGCCGCATCAAATTTACGGAACTATTAAAAGCTTTGCACGCATAAAATGCATCATATATTTTCTTACATCATTTTCAGTATAGTTCCAGCTAGTATCCTTGCGATTTCTGTTACTTCTGTAACTTTATATCTAACTCGAATTTTTTATAAAATCATGATGTAAAATTATACTATTTAAATAGTAAGTAAGTATATAGATTATACAGATAGATTATATAGATAGTACGCAATTCTCAATTTATGATCTACATTAAAATCAGTAATTTAATTAAACATTAGACAGCAGGATTTTGCTTGAGATTTTGGCGTGAGATTTTACCTAAGATCTCACCTGTGGTTCTTCAATAAGAAAACTATATATTAAAGAAAAATTATTTACAAATAACAAGTACTTGTCATATATCGTAATGATAAGAAGAATTGTGTATCAAAGTCGTTCCAAATTGGATAATATAAATAAATAATGTTATTACACAACCAGATCAAGATAACTGAAGGAGGATGCCACACATGCATTTTGGCCTTAAAACCGGTTGTACACTTTAATGACACACACTATCGGATAGCCCATGCCAAAAAGTAAATTTAAAAAAAAAATTAGCTTTATCAACCCTGAAGAAACAGATATATACATACCTTTATAAAAATTGAAAATTAACATGCGAGTAGTAAATCCTCAAACATCGTGGCACTTGAATTATCTCTTTAATTGTTCCTTATTAGTAACATTTTTGTATTAAAAAAGAATTTCTTAGATTTCTAAAAGTTCTATTCCTATGTTATAGCTTACAAGTATTTGAGAAAAAACTTATTTTGCAAATATCTCCCCAAAATCCGAGGCTTTAAGGTGTTAATATAATGATCATTTGCAACCGATTAGCACAAAGTCCCCCAGCAAGTTTATTTTTCCAGTGTTTATGTTTTGGCGTCCCGATTATAATCACGAAAAAAAAAAACAACTAAATCTCTTGCATGACCATTTTCTCAATGTCCCTAATGATTCCACGCCACGTTCTAAGTAAAAATCAATACGATTCAATCACGTCCAACGCTGCTCGTTATATCAATCAAAACGGTGTCTCAACGTCCATCCATATAAAATCTCGTAGTTATAAGCCTATATATACACACGTGGTAGCCACATGGGCGCAAGAGAGGCTCGAGAAAAACGACCTATGGAAAAGATGCGAAAAGCCATTATAACGTATATTAATATGCGCGCACGTGCGTCGGGGTCTATGGACAGCAACGTTACGTCTGGCGCGGAGCGGTTGACCCACTTAGACAAACGCGTCCGCGTCCATGCCGGGAGCCTTTATAGTTATGTGCTTCTATTGGGCATGCGTGTATAACGCCGGCTCTTTTTACACTCGCGAGACAACCGCACGTGCGACGCGTTGATCGCGATGGAGAACTTCATTCTACCCTTGCGAATATCTTCGTGGTGAAAAAGAGAACGTAAACTTTTTTTGAAGACTCCACTTGAGTTTTTGCTCGTTTTCTACTTGTGCGGCGCGATTCGCCCGGATAAAAATGAAGTATAATTGCGGTGAGCACATGCGTAATTGAATTTTTTTGCAGAGATTCTATTTTTTTTTTCGTAGAATAATCAATAGAATCGTGTAATATATTGCGCTTTATAAAAAAAGATGAAAATAGAATTCTTTTTTTCCGAGAAATCGGGTGTGTCACGCATATACACGTTACTATTCCGTCCATATGTATTCAAATGAAGTATAGATCGAAAGTATTTATAAACACTACTGTGTCTGATGCGTGTGCGCGTGAGATGTGTAGGTATAATACACGAGCAAAAAAAAGGCGTTAAGGCAAGAACGAGTAATTACATCGATAGACAAAGTAACGGTTTTCACTCCTTACTTCCTTACTTCATTTAAGCGACATTTTATTACCTCGTAAAGTAACTTTCTTTCCTACGCACCAATAGCAACGTAAAAAACAAACGGCTATTTTGTTCTATCGCGTAGTATTTACAAAAGAAAATCAACCAATTGTTAATACTCTATAAACTTTTTGTTACGCATCGAGAATTCAAAATGACTTTTTAAGTTTGTTTCAAATGTTGCAGTAATTTACTCTTTCGAACTTCTAAAATACTATATTGATTGTATCAAATTATACTTTTAATATAAATTTGTATTACTCAAATAGGTAAAGAGTTAATTTTACAAATCCAATATGTATTTGCTATTTACAAAAGTAACGGAAATAGTAAAGAATAATTCCCGGTAAAGTAATTAACGCTAAAAGTACAGTAAGCCGCGCGTGTGGCGAATCCTCTTCGGAATATCTTCATATCCGTTAGAAAAGTATACATCCTTGTGCGAAAAATCTTAACGAGAAAATCTTTTTGGGCCAACAGGAATTATAGGTTCATAAACAGCGGTTCAGCTTCGACTTTTTAAAAACAGAGTAATTTTTCGACTTGAAGGAAAAGTTTCCTATTTGCATGCATGTCAGCCGGAGAACAAGGAGGCGCTTGTGGCTTGCAAAAAGAGTTTTTTTGTATACTAATTATACGATCTCTTGTACATTATAAAATCACGAGAATTTTCTTGTATCTTATAATTATCGCGAGACTGGTATTATCAGAAACTGCTATATTTTCAACCGACAACATCATTTATGCATAAAGTAACGAAGACATCGTTTACACCTCGAAGACACTTTACTATGTATATATACAATTCATGAAAATTCTTTTTTTACCTTAATTATTACCCAAAAACTGAATTCAAAAAAGAAATTCAATTAAGCAACGAGAAAAAACGATTCCGTCAACTCGCAGCTCATGGAGCTGTTTTCTAAGCGGCTGCACTGCAGTTCAGCGATAAAGAAATCGTCGCTATTCCGCGGCGAGCGAGAGAACGCCAAGAAGGCGGATGTTTATGATCTCGTGAACAAAAGCGACGTGGGAGGAGAAGAGAAGAGAATCAGCGCACACATGCATGCTCTGCAGTGCGGTGCTCTGGCGGTTGTACGGTACCGTTAGAGGGGAAAGGGCGCATGATCGCGACGCGCGCCATGGCTTGTAACGTGTACCAAATCGCATATATACCCGTTGCGCTATGTCAGCTCTGCTACACATTCGAGTATATATATATATATATACATACACGCGAGGCGTAATGCTGCTTTGAAATGTGGATCTGATGAGAATGGATGCGACGGCACCGAGTGAAATATCAAAGCGGCCAGTTTTAATGCTCTTTGAAAATTGACACTTTTTTACGGCGCGACCGACCGACTTTTTGCACAGATGAAAAGCCGGTCTCGTTGTTAGCAGGATCGAGGCTAATGATTTCCATTATTTTCTTTTTTTTTTCTGCTTAAAAAGTTTTACTGTAAATCTGTATTTCATTTTACACTGTGTATACGTTTACGAGACTACTGGTTAATTATGCATGCACGCGTTCAAGGAAAGTTACAGCAGAGCGCTAACTTACTTTGCAGTTGCAGCCTACAACTAAATTAAATTGATTTTCTGCATAAAAAAGACGTATTCAAGCGAATGTATATATTAGTTTTCGTGGGAGTAAGTGAAACAGTCATTTTTAAGAACACCTTGAAATTTTTAAAAGGTTTAACACGTATGTATTAAGCTCCGGAAGTTTTTCCGAACTGAAAGATATTATGCGATTATGTCAGAAAGCCTTGTATGTATATATACATATACACGTATATCTTCTTATGTAAATGGTTTACAGCTAAAGTATAAAATCTGTAGTGGTCATTGAATGTAAGGACGCGGTGATAAAATATGTGAGATATGAGAAAAAGAAACTATATGTACGCAACGATCTTCTATAGTACAGGAAATTTCTATAATGATATGGGAATTGACCATATCTTACATCGAAAGTAATTACTACAAGAAGTGTTTTTAATTCATTTAATTACTTACTTAAATGTTTATCTCGTTGCAAAAATTCTGTACGTATTGTTATTCAATCGATCAACATACTTAAAAAATTCTGATCAGCAAATCTTCTATATTCTAATATCTATATGCTAATAAAAACGCTATCAAATAACATTCCCTCGAATGTCGAAATTCAATCACCAGATTTCCCCCCCTATAAATAAAAAAGTATCGCTTTCCCAGTCTAAAATCAATTCTGAAAATCTCCGTTAACAAAAGCCCCACCTGAAAAAAGAGAGGTGAACAATCGTCCGCGAACCGGAAGTCGAGCGAAAATCGAATATCCCAAAGTATATCCGGCTCTCTCTCTCTCTCT
>UELU01100456.1:0-22112 GCA_900490025.1 Megastigmus dorsalis | reverse complement strand
AAACTATATGTACGCAACGATCTTCTATAGTACAGGAAATTTCTATAATGATATGGGAATTGACCATATCTTACATCGAAAGTAATTACTACAAGAAGTGTTTTTAATTCATTTAATTACTTACTTAAATGTTTATCTCGTTGCAAAAATTCTGTACGTATTGTTACTCAATCGATAAACATACTTAAAAAATTCTGATCAGCAAATCTTTAACATCTATATGCTAATAAAAAAGTATCGCTTTCCCAGTCTAAAATCAATTCTGAAAATCTCCGTTAACAAAAGCCCCACCTGAAAAAAGAGAGGTGAACAATCGTCCGCGAACCGGAAGTCGAGCGAAAATCGAATATCCCAAAGTATATCCGGCTCTCTCTCTCTCTCTCTCTGTCTCTCGCTCGCAGGGCAATCGACGAAAGTGAAAGCCCATCGCGTGAGCTTCCTTAAACGCGCGCACACAACCAGATCTATGCGCTTCCCCAGAAGATGCAGTTAAATAGACGCGGAAGGTGGAGGTGCGAAGCGCTGGTAATACTCGATGACACGGAAAGGCATGCGAGGGAATAGGTGCTATACCCGAGAAATTGGCTTAGCAGCTCTTATCGCCCTCCAAAATGACTTACTCGACGCTACAACCTACTTCTAGCTCCATTCTTATTCTGTCCCTGTAACTGATGCGCATTTCCAGTATTTTCAATTTATATTACATGTGCGGTGCGCTTATTCTGACTTGTTGTGTACCGCAAAGAACTATAAAGTCCAGTCTCCTTTTATTCAAAGTATTTCTTTTGTGGACCTACGGGGCTATTATCGCAAGGAAACATTTAAGAGTTTGAGGTACTTTCGTGCGGTTATTTAGTTTATAATTGCGGGTACGTAACAAATTAGCGTTGAGTAAAATATATCATAGTTGTGCAAACGTGCACAGTAATTAGGTACTTTGCGATTATCTTTATACTTATCTTTACATCTTTGCTACAAGTTATGTCAATATGCTTCATTTGCATATTGTTTACCTTTTACACTGTAATAAATAACCAGTAGCGGTTATCAGACATGCTTTGAGCGATAATTATATGTTGCCCACGGTAGCTGTAAAAACCTCCGGGAAAGAAAATACTTCTAATTTTTAATCCATTAAAATTTTAAGCTAATTATTAGTTATATACAACATGACATTGATGACGGTACTATTAAAGTACCGTCTTACTATTTAAAGTACCAATTGAAATTGCTTACTTTGCATGTTAAATAGTTGAACACGCGGTCTACTTTGATACTATAAAAATGTGTAAATAGTCTGTTAATTTACTTGAGCAAAGGTAGAACAAGGTTAGATCTGACATCAATTTACTAGGTGTTAATAGTTTAGCTAAGCACTAAATGAAACTTTAATTTATAAAAGTATCTTATAAGTATTCAGTTCATAAACGTTTTACAAACATTGTAAGATCACAATCATCTTATATTTTATTCAAATTATAGAATAATACTTTTGATTTATAGATATAGATCTTAAAAATAATGCTAGACTCAATATTGCATAAGAATAAGTAACTGTGTTGTGATCTTCAAATATAATAGGTAATGCATTAAAACATATAATGATATTCTTCAACATTACAATTATCATTACATGTCTTATTGACAATGTCACAGTCATATATCGCTCAAATTTGTATCACCCCAAAACGGTGCAAATCTGACAACACATAGTAAGTTAAATGTCATAAATAAACACATTTGTAAGTCACAAAGATAAAGGGCCAATATACATCTACCGTGGGAATCTGAAAAAGTGTGAAAATAATAACGAAATCACTGTTAAAGTCATGTAAATTAAGAGTCCAGCATCGCTCCACTTCTTAAACGATCATATAAAAGAGCAGCAGCAGCAAATTTCTCGGTCACGCCTTCAATGCAAAAGTCCGCTCGGAATGTAAACTCGGATGCGCTCAAGTGCACACATCATTATACCACCCACGCCAAATTCACAGCTCCTGCACACCAAAGAGTTAACGCGCTCAGTCCAGGAAATTGGCCTCTGACACCGCGTATCGTGGGAGGAATTTCGTGGATCGTACATGCGCATGTAAATTGAAAAACCTTGACACGAAAATGCGTCTGCCGCGAGACTATACAATGTAGCAGAAAAGTCTCCGCGGGGCGAACGTGTGACGCCTCTCTCTCTCTCTCTCTCTCTCTCTCTCTCTGTCCCTTTTATAGAGCACGCTGCAGCAGGAAATTGCAGGAGGCGTTTATTAGCCGGCGTGTGTGCGCGCGCGCGCGATGCTATACTTAGACCGAGGATTACACATGTGGGCTGACTCGCGCTATACACACATCACTTCCATTGTTATTGCTCGCGAGCGCCGAGGCGTAGCACGGGATTATCCCCTTGGTAGTGTCTGGCCGACGAGCACATTGCGGAAGAAGGATGTGTGTGTGTGTGTGTGCGGTGAGGGTAAGCAGTCTGGATACTTTGGATATTGGATTGCGCGCTGCTACGAGATTTTTCACGGCTTATGCAGTCGTAAGCGGCGGTGCGTGTGACTGCTTCTATCGTACCTGTGTACGAATGTGAAAGAAGGAATGTCGAGAGTGATTTTGTAGCGAGTTGGTCGCGAATTCGTCGTTTCAGGTCTAGTCGAAGGTGAAACTATACGGTAGCTGCTGAGTAATGGGGATATTGTTTTTCGTTTGACGGCAGTAAATGGTTTGGTACGGACGAAATAATTATAATTATTGATGAAAATTATATAAATTTTCTTTAGAATGTCTCTAACCAGCACATCGAAGTATCGAAATTCGCATCGTACAAAGAAATTCATAGATATGCAAGATTTGTTAAAGCGATACGTCAAACTATATTTCATAAATTTCAATAATTGTTTAAAACGAATGGCAAACTATTTGTTACAGATAGAAGGGGAGACAAGAAGCGAAAAGATGCAGAAGAGGCGCGAGGAAGCAAGAGTCTTGTCGGCCTCGGCGGACATCGAGCGATGAAGCGGCGTAAGAACGCGCCAACGTATAGCTTATAGCCGCACGATCGTCCATTCCATCCCCATCATCATCATCATCATTTCGCAACGAAATCACTGACCAAAAACAAAAACGGAAACATGAGTTCGACGACAGAGGCGACTGGTGACGCCAAGGGCCCGGAGGTCCCGAGGAAGCTGATCAATCCCAACCTCATCTCCCTCAAGTGCCTGCTTTTCTTCTTTTTCGGAGGTGAGCTATATTATGTCTTAAGTTTTTTCACTCATGCGTGGAAATGAACGCACTCCGAGGAGAGATGAAAACATACATATAAAGTTTGGACTCGCAAAAAATGGGACAAACTTTAGTTTTTATCCTAATTTGATCGTTGAAACCAAGTGTTTTATCTATACTATATATTTTAAGAAAGAAAAGAAAGACTTTTCCCTGTATAATGTTCAATACCCTTGAACATTATATTTACATTCGAAGCAAGTATAAAGAAAACTAACTAAGAGAGAAAGAGTATAAAAAGGAGTGTAAGAATAGTCGTGTCGAGTTAGGTATGGGCTGCCTGCTGCCGTTCCTGCCGCTGCACATGCTGGCGGTGGGCCTGAGCGCCGAGGAGATCCGCACGATATCGATGATAGCGCCGGGGGTAGCGATCCTGGGTCCACTGTTGGCAGGGCCGCTCGCCGATCGGGTCGCCGCCTCGCGGTTTCGCCTGCAGAACGGCATCGGCGACAAACCCCTGAGACAGAGCAACGGACGCTACCTGCGCGTCATGATAGCCGTCTGCTGCCTCTTCTCCGCCCTGTTCTACTCGCTGCTGCTCATAGTGCCGGCGGTCAAGAGGATCGACCTGCCCCAAGAGCTCAGGCCCGCCGTCAAGTTCGCCTGCGACGAACGCGGGGCTGTGGTGCATCAGGAGAGGTAGGCTAGTCTCGCCGTTGTCCTTCGTCTATCCCCCTTTATTGTTCCTTTGTAAGAATTCCCACTTTGGTTCAGTCGCTACTTCCTTTTGGACGAAACAAAGAACATCATCCTTTATTCACGCACAACGTCATTGACTCGAAACACGAAACGTGTATAATTTGTTGTCTACAGGTGTCGAGACGCGATCGGCTGTCATCGCTGGTCGAACGAGGACCAGGTGGGTAAGCTAAGATTGGAAAAGTGCGATTACGCGTGTTACCCGACGGAGGAGAAGCGCAGACGCGGTGGGAAGTTCTCGCCCGCTCGGACGGACCTGCCACCACCGGTGAGCGTCGTGCCCCTCCATCTGACCGAGGCTGTGCTCATGGATGAGACGGTGATCGTCGATGGAGCCGAGCTCGAGAGCAGCGGCGAACTCGGGGTCATACCGCTCGAGACCGCGACCGACCGATCGACCACTACGACGGACTTGCCTGGAATCGTTAGGGAAGCCAGAGCTGGTGAGTTTTCATTGTGCGCTATGGACAGGTAGAAGAGAGATCGAGCAGCGTCAAATAAATTCAGTTGGAACAAAGATGCACTTTTTTTTGTAAGACGTATAATTAGCACATACTTGACAAATTATTTTTAAAAGACTACTCGTCGTACACCTTTTATCCATAGGAACATTAGCAATCCATCTCATTTCCAGACTCTCCTTGTATTAAAAATTCAAAAGGGCATTAACTTATGTCCGTTGTGTAAGCTAAAAAGAAAGTCTACAAAGCTAAATCCGAGTCGTTTTGGTGTTATGTATAAGGTAAAAGGCGAAGGTACGTTCTGCCGAAAACCGAGTCGCCCCACGTCTGTTACAACGACACTCAGGGCCGGACGGTCTGCCACGTGTTTACCGATCCACCCAACACACTGGTGGTGAACGCGAGCCTGAGACAGGCTTTGAACCCCGAGGATACGGACGATTGGTGCGCCTATCCGGTGGCGCAGTTCTTCGACTGCAGGATACCAGGACAGATCCAGGAGGCCATGGCCCAGGTCAATCAGACCTGCATCATCGAGTGCCTCCTCGAGCACCCCTACGACACAGATTTCGGTATATTAAGCGTATACTGCGTGTTTTTTTTTTTAGAAAATGAAAATAACGACGCGAAATTATTTATCAATCGCTTGCTTCGTACACTGACTATAATAAGTAAGAAAAATTAAAATAAGATCGGGAAGATTTGTTAAAACTTGTTTACATGCGGTTGAGAATTTTTACGCTATACATATATATATATATTGAGTTTATAAAAGACGATCTAATCGTTTGTCTGGTTTGGTGTAAAAGTGGAGGACAGCGTGTTGGCGGAGAGCCAGTGCCGGCAGGTGATCGGCAACGAGCAGCTGACCTTCTGGATGTACCTGGCGATTCGGTCCCTGGCCGACATATTCCCGACCGCCGGCCTCGCCCTCATAGACTCGGCCATCGTCATCGCCACCAGGGAGACGTCCACCGGTCGCGGAGACGTCGGCCGTCAGCTGGGTAACGATCAGCACCTATATATCCCTATACACTTGTCAAAATGGAGCGATCGCGCATAACGGACCATTGTCTCGGTTGGCACAGCTTTCGGCTCGCTGGGCTTCGCCTTGTTCGGCCCACTGAGCGGCTACCTGGCGACCCTCCTACCGGCCGTCAGTCCCGCCTATTACGCACCGATCCTCCTGCACGCGCTCCTCTTGGTACTGGCCGCCTGTATCGCGCTCTCGGCGAACGCGATGCCGCTGAGTCCGCCCGAGTGGTGGTGGCACACGCGCAGCGGCATGCTCGCCCTGCCTATGAGCGCGGTGAGGAAGTACGGCGTGGAGGCTGCCGCCCTCTTCCTCGTCCTCGTGCTCGCCGGTGCTTTCTGGAGCGCCATGGACACTTACCTCTCCATGTGAGTATTTTCCCCGATTCTGCGGATCTATAATTATCTTCCGTTTGAGGAATCACAGGGGACGCTTCAATGCTATACTGCTTTTTCTCCTGCACCTCAAATACCTATATAGAATAACTTGTTTTATTTTTCCTAAATCCTATCTGCCTGTAGATATGCGAACGCTTAACAATGGGACTACAAGACTTGTTCGCTCGTACTACAATTGACCGGTGAATCGCTGGTCAAATGACTGTTTTCTTTCAAATTAGCTGTATAAGTAGCAGTAAAAGCTGGAACACGAGCTTACGCATTCATTTTCGATATTTTAAATTGTCTTTCCAATAACTATGTGCGATGAGCTCGTCTTTCTTAGAATCGTCAAGTGAACCTGGCAATTTTTGCTCAGCATCTATTTCTTAACTAATGATTGGAAATAAAGGAAAAACGAAACTCGAGTCGTCGAATATTGCGATTGAAATTTCTCGGTATTCCTAAACAGTGTTGTGTAATGAGTATATACAAGCGAGCCTTTCTTCTGCTGCAGACATCTGGTTCATTTGCAAGGAGACGAACTGTCGATTGGTCTGGCTCTAACGGTAGGTGCCTTGCCCGCGGTGCTATTTCTCTGGTGGTCGGAGCACCTCGTCGATTACTGCGGACACAGTAATCTTCTCATCACTGCCTTCGTTATATATATCGTCAGGTATACAATAGATGAGATTTTTTTAAGTAATTCGAATGAATGGTTAAACCTTTTTCTCATTTAGATTTTCTGACAAGCTGTTGTCTTGATAGTTTATTTTATATTCAAAGAAATCGTAATGTTTAATTGAGCTAAAATAAGTTTTAGAGTAAAGGTTATTGCATATTGCTTGATACGTTAAGAAAGTAAAACGAATGGATAAAAAATTGAAACTGCTGTGCGCGATATCATGAAAAGCGATGTATATAATGTATTTATACTAATGAAACACGATGAATTATTTAAATAATTTTAATTCTGTTACGAAACTCTCGAATATTATTTGTATTTTAGGCAATAATATTGGAATAAAATAGAATTTTCTCCAATTCGGTTATCACGTAAATTCTAAGACTATGCAAGGAAACTCATTTTTTTTGCTTTCCAATTCTTAATGGAATTTTTTAAATCATAAAAAAAACTCAATTAAACTTTATTTAGTTAAACATTCTAAACAAAATCATGTAAGTGGGTTCGAAAAATAGTTTCTTTGCCTGTCAGTCACCAGTATTTTATCAAGTTTGTTTCAAGGCCCGCTCCTAATGGCAGGCAAACATTTTCTGAAAGGGTGGTAATCCAATTACTAAAATGATTGGCAGGTTCACCGGACTGAGCATAGTCCCGGATGTTTGGTGGGCCTTGATCTCGGAAGCGCTCGAACTCTTCACCCTTGGGATAATGTGGGTCACAGCGATACTCTACTTCCGCCACTTGATCCCTCGGCAAAGGACGGCGACCGGTCAAGCGCGTCCTGTTATAGCTCATTTTTGCATTGGTACGTATATCATGTATAATATCGACCTGAATTAATAAGGCGCCATCATAAAAACCAAATTCACCACAAATGAAAGGACTCGCGTCAACGATATTATTCGACCTTTTTCTTGCAATCTAAAAAAAAAGCCTTTTTAGAACTTTGCGTAAAGTTAAAAAAATATTTGAAAAAATTTTAGTATTCAACAAAAAATATAAATAGAAAAATAATGGTAGTCTATATATTTTTTAAATAAAACACGCGTATAAGTTCTTAGAATAAAGTAAGTCTTGTAATTTTGAAAGCGATAATTACTTTTGAATTCAAAGCTCTATGTTATTTATTGCCTAATTAAAGGTCGCGCAATCGGAGCTGTGATCGGTGCTTGCGTCGACAAGATCGACAGAGACAACGAGGTGGAGGCGATGCGCTACATTTACCAATGCATGGCAATAGCCGCTGCAGCGATTGCGGCGTTTTACTTTGCACTCTATCACGGCATCCTCAAGCCGAGATGTCACGCTCAGACGGTCCAAGGCGGACAGAGGCAGCCGCCAACCATCGTTCAAGGTATTGCGTTTAGATTACTTTTATTTAGACTAATAACATTCTTTCTCATTAATAAATAATAAATGTAAATAATTAATATTTTTAAAAGAGAATAGATATTATGTGAAAATGTTTACTTTATAATAATATTATCCCTTCTTGAAACATGTCATTCATTTTATTGATGTGAATATAGCACTAAAAATAACCGTAATAGTTAACATGAGGTATTTTCATTACTAATCACACTATTATTGGATAAACTCATAGTTGTACTTTGTAATTTAAGAAATGATTAATCTGAAAATTATAATAACTGTAAAACATTTGTTTGTTGAGGTGCACAGCATTTTATTGTTATAAACAGTTATGTATTAGAATATATACAGGAGAATGTCATTGTATTAAAATAAGACTTGCATGCTGCAGTATAATAATTGATTTTTCTCGATAAAAAAATTACAGATTGAAAGTCAAGACAAGTACTTAATGTCAACTAAAATTTGTGAATGAAATACTTTAAACTATATATTATCTATACATGATCTTACTATTAATTTTCACCGTATTTGGTTAAGCATTATACTAATTATGTCAAGTATAGTATCGTGAACAAATGACCTTAGTTTTGATACACTTATTATGTAACAAAAATTTCTTTATAATTTATTTGTACTAAAATATGATTTTTTTATGTTACAGCAATAAATGGTAATGGAAATTATACGCCATTAAGAGTCTACCATAACGGTATGGGACGAAAAGGACAATTCCGATATTAAGACGATACTGATTCTATCAGCTGGATTGACGCTTGCATTTATTACATAAAATTTATTTTTTTATACTATCGAATAAAAGATCCGGTTCTCAATATCATACATTAACGCGCTATAGTGTCCAGTGACTTTAGATGAGCGATTAATATATTAATATATTATTATATTGTAAATGTACGAATAAATAATCATAAAAGCAGAGATTGAATTTGGACAAAACAAAGTCTTTACTTTAATTATTATTAAATTTATTGTATATAGGATTATAGAAAATGTGGACAAAATGAAAAAATTGTTCTTGACCTTGTATTTCTTAATTGGAAGAAAAAAATTAATGGCATAATGTCCAATATTGTAGTAAGGCGTTCAAGTCTTTACAAATAAAATTACATAATTCTTTATCTATACGCTGTCTAGATATCCTACAATTCAAACGCCTAAAGTAAAGCTACATAGACTTATGCACGACCAATTTTTTATAAATACACCCATGTATTTTTTGAAACGCTTCATCTGTATTCAAATTGTTTGAAAAGAAATTATAAATTCTACAGCGTTTTATAGAAGAACGCAAAATCACTCTATTTACAAAGATAGGTAATGCAATAGCTTGGCAGGAAAAAGAAACGCCTGCGTTATAAAAATGCAAAATATCATGTCCCTAAATGAAAAAGAAAGATAAATTTTCGGGTCACTATATTAATGCATACATGGGGATTTTGTACATTGTTTTAACGTAGACCTACGAGTTTTCGAGAGTGTATAAAGTTATTAGATTCCACGTTTAGAATTAAGCGAGATTTTTAAATACGTTTAAATGTATTTGACACAAACTCATTTTATTTTCTTACAAAATGCGATTCATTATAAGCTTAAAACGAGCTTACTCTTAGAAAATTGCAATAATTCACTGTTCCTTCTCTTTTTCACACTTTGCTTTTGATCAACGAAAGTAATAAACACTTTCCATCGAGAACGTACAGTTCATTTTTTATCATTATTACAATTACGTTATACGAACTTTCACATCATTATTTGAGGAACCTTTTAATAAAAAAAAAAACAAAAAAAAAACAGTTCTCACATCAATCATACTTATGTACACGCTTGACGGGGCGAAATTCGTAAAGAATAGATTATACAAAAACGTAAAACTAATATAAGGAAATGTTGTAAAACATTATTTGTACTGGAAACGAAATACGTATTAAATTCAAATAAATATATTATTCCTATCCCTCTAAAAAACTTATTTGAAATTAATACATATGTATATATTTATTACAAATGAATAAAATTTTTTAAAAAGCTATTTAAAAAAAAAGCGTTTGTCAAATAAAAAGTAAGGCGTTAAATCACAGAAGTAGACATGATTTCCCTTTCATCACGTATATATAATCAGTCCTTTTTACTTCCCAACGCATTATGCATTTTAGGATATAAAAATAAATATTTAATTGAATTGAATAACATTTCTTATCCAGCACAGCAAAAACTTAAACTTTTATTCACTTCTCTTCTTAAAGAAAAAAAATAAAAGAACGGAACAAAAGAACACGAACTCTAATCGAGTGTCGTGCAATCATCATCATTGGCGGTACTCGCACAGTCATTAACCTGCTCCTGTTGACTCTCATCATCATTATTATTGCTAGCCCTAACGTCGAGAATAGAATTAACAGCCGAGATAGCCACTATATCGATGTCTGATTCTTCAGTCTCCATCTTTTCGCTGATACTATGATCGAGAATAGAATTAACAGCTGCTATAGTCTCTTTATCAAACACTGATTCTTCAGGCTCCTTCTTTTCGCTGTCATTGTCGTCAAGAATAATAAAAGGAGTCCCATTATTTCCCTCTGGTCCTATAGTCTTCATATCTGGGTCTGTTTCAACAGACTCCTTTTCACTTCGCAAATCTTCCGACAGCTTCGTGACCATTTTAACAAGCTCTTCCACAGCTTTGGATGTTGCTGCAACGTTTTCCTCCGATATATTTATCTCGTTTTCTGTTGTTACCTCTGCAGTTGCTGCAACGTCAAGCTTTAAGTTTCGATTTTGTGTATCATTATTAGCGGATGACGGTGACGAAATATCTATCGCCATTGAACCAGGAGGTGAAGAGGGGAGGATAACCGAAACGTCTGGTTCGTCGTTTGAAGATGTCAACTGCATCGGCGAGGTACATCCATTAGGTAGGGTCACAGGACTAAGGCGCTCCAGCATATCCAAGATGAAGGGTGAGGTGCCATCTATGAGGTCCTTCAGCGGAATATGATTCGGATCGGGTAGGCCCTAGTGAAAATTTTTTATTCATGGTTAAAATTATTGATTGATTTAGCGGAGTAAAATTTACTTTTCAATGAACTTTTGAACAAATAAATCTTTAACAAGCAAAAATAAAAAGTCATTAATACCTTAACTTCATCTGTCTCAATGCCAAAGTCTTCAATGTGCTGTAGATAAAACAAATACTGCTCCTGGTATTTGCCGAAATTCTCATCAGGCATGGCCACAGGATTCAGTAGTACTTTCTGTGTGGTGGAATCATACTCGGACTTTGTTAACAACGAGTAGCCGATACATTTTTCGTAGTCCTTCCAAGGCACATCGTAAACCTGGCATGCTTTATCAGCCGTATCCACTGAACCGTCACCCACTGACTTCACACTTGTTGGCTTTCGTTTGAAAATGGATAAGTGGTCAAGAATTTGAGAAAACTCCAAGGGCACTCCAAATGTTTCCATTGTGCGATCCCTGTTGTCAAGAATATTTTCGTCCAAATCGTCATTGTCGGATTCCGATGCCGATTCCCTTTCGCAGACCATCTCAAGCGGAATATCGTCTTTGACTGAAGCTTTGATTGAAGCTTGACTACTGAATTATTACATACAAAATTATTTTTCATTGGTAATTTTTATCTTATTTTAGACAGTATTGAGTTTTATTATATACACATCGCTTTTACAATTTAATCTAAAAAAGGATCGAATCATTTATTTTAATAAATATAAATAGACAATGATTTATAAAAAAACACAATCATTTGCCTTTTCCCCAAGTAGTTTTTTGAAGACTAAATGTAGGGTATAAGGTTTAAAAATTAATCTTATAGTTTAACAGAAATTTTCTTTACCTGGCATTGCTTTCCTTTTTTCCCTCATTTTCGTCCTCTTTGTTCGTCGGTTCCTTTCCCGTTTCTTTCATCTGTTCTTCTTTAACGGCGGCAAGCGCTTTATCCGTCTTCTTTTTCCAATGCACGTAATCCCTAACCATTCTATCGTTAATATGTGATAATTCGACCAGTGTCTTGCGCAAAGCACGATGAAACCTTTTTGTACAGAGAGCCGCCGAATTCAGTGGGTCCACGCCTTGCTGCGGTTTCGTGTTTTCCGACACCTGTATCAGTTTCAGTATCTTAGTTTTGAGATCGCCTACCGTACTGTCAATCTCCTGGTACTGCAATTTCAGCATCTTTTTGAACCTCTGGTCACGCTGCTGCGTTTTCAAGGGTATCACTCCGTCTATCGTTACCGTCGGTGGTTCATCGCCAGTCGTCCTTGATGTTCCTGTGATCCTAGTCCGCCCTGATGCCATCATGATTGGCGATGATGAATTAGGTGCCGATAATACAACTGGTTCGTCTTCGTCGTAATTGCTTCTATCGTAGTCGATCTATAGAAAATATTTGCACTTTAATTACTCTAATGCCCCATTAAAGAGTCATTTATATTGTATTGGAATTCTATTAACATTTATTTTTAAACACTACTAAAGTTTAATGTATTTTGACTCTTTTACACTGTCAATACAGCTTGCAAAACCGGAAATAACACATTTAGTTTTAAAGTTATTATGAGTGTCTTTAGTTGTGTTATTATGGCAGACTACATTTGGAACACAACAACAATAATATACAATAACAGTGTAATTATTTAGTATTTCACTAAGGATAACGTTTGCATGTTGTCTATAAATTCTGGAAAAGAATTGTTTATGTTAACTTGTAATTAATATCACAAGTAATATCAATACTTAAATAAGTCTATGATTAAATCATCACGCCAGTTATTTGAACAGTGTAATGAATGATTTGAAACATTATAATTAGGTAATATGATAAGTAAACATTTTTAAATAAATAAATATCTTCTAAACGGCCAATGATGAGACAGTTTAGTAGATTTTCGTAATAGACCTTACGGTCTTCCCTAAACAACATAATATCTACGAACGCGATTTTGATTAAACGATATCAACATTATATTACAGCGATTTCTGTTATAAAATAATTAATATCTTAACCAGGAATCACTATTGTTTAAAAACTCTCCTACAAAGTTTAATTAATTATTAAAAATATCAATTGATACGTACCTGGTCAGGTATGACGTTCTCCTCAGTCATGTCAATTTCATCGATAATCGTCTTAGGAATAGAAGTACAATGGTTGCTAAGTCTACTATTGTTTTCTACGACAACGGGCTCGTCATCGCTATCGAGATCTATGACACTGGGTGGTGGTTTATTTGCAATTTGTCTTAACTGTTGCTGCTGCATTATTGGTGACTGTTGCTGCAAATTTTTGGCCATATTTTTAGGCATAAGGAAATGTGTTGTTGGCTTGACAAAGGAAATGCTGCTCGAAGCCACTCCTTTTGGTACCACCGAAATTGGTACCGCCACCAACTTATTAGGCGTGTGCGTCACTTTGATTTTTTTAGCACCCGACGAAATGGCAACCTTTAAAAGATTCGCGAGGGGAACAGGATTTATTGACATAGCACTATTTGGCATTACTTTTTGAAGCTGTCTTTGTGCTGGTTGTTGCGGTTGTGGCTGTTTTTGAGATTGCTGTTGCTGCTGAGGCGATTGTTGAGCTTTCTGCGGTCTTATTATATTTTTTCGCTCTGTAGTATTAATCTGATCCTGCATATTTAAATTTGTTAAATATAAGTAAAATTTACATTAGTATTTTTTTTGTAGAAAATCAACCATATTACAATTTAAAAATAGTTTCAATATCCCACTAGGATTATTTGAATGTGAAAAATTGGATGGATACTATTCTATATTTTTTCTATATAACTCAATAAATATTTAGTTTTAAAATTAAATGTTAATGCAGTTACAACAGTAGCTTATATTATCATACCGTGGCTGGAGATGATCGAGACCCAGTTCGCGCCGATTCTTCAGTCTCGTCGGGATTTATGATTTCCGAGTCACCTTCAATCATCGTCTGTTCACATGGTATCATAAGATCAGAAGGATCGATATCGGATTCGACTTTTGTTTTGCGCTTATTGCTAAAATATTCGTGATCCAAGTAGCCGTTGCTGAAGAAGTTACGTACAGTATCCCTGCGCACTTTGCGCTTCTTCACAGGTGGCGTCTCGGGTCGTTCAATTTCGGGCACGTACGACAAGTCTTCTTCCTCGTCGTCATCAGAGTTTGAGAGAGTTCGCCGTCTTCGACGCTTACGCTTACGCGAACAACACTTAGTCTCATCCAAATGCATCTTTTCTTCCACATCCTTAGAACTCATTCGCCTATCGTTCTCGAGTATCCTGCATAAAAATATAAAATAAAGATGAATCAGTACTAATGATATTTTAGTTTTACACATCAAATTTTATTTGTTACATCTAAGTTTGATTATCTTAAAAAATTAACTGTTTTTAACGAGAACTGTTAAGATGTTTGATATGTCTATTTGCTTACCTAGTCACTGTTTCAATATGAGTTATAAGTCCTCGAGTTATAGATCGCAGCGGATATAAATCTTTAGGATCACAAACAAAGCATTTCCAACTGTCTTCTGCCTCTATTCTTTTTATGGTAGGAGGATCCAAGTTCCTTTTGATGCATTTACTACAAAAAGTATTGCTACAATAAGAGCAACAATAAAGATTTCCACCATTGGCACACCATCTACAGAACATATCTGTAGCATCATCTCCTGTAAAAAGTAACGTAATATCAGGAAATGAGAATTTTATATTTTTTATGTTTTTTGAATTACAATTTTATATTTTTTAATAACTTTAAATTTATAATTAGTTGTACCTTGTTCAAAGGTACCATCTCCATAAAATTCACGACATTTAGCACACAGCAATGTACGTAGAACTGGATGCTCATGCATATTATGTGCTTCTGCTGGCGCTGAACCAATGTGTTCATCACAACCTGTACAATGAAGCCTAAGAAAACGGACGGAAGCCACATCTAATAAAAGTAAAAGTGAAACAAATGTAAATTTTTATTTCTAAATTAAATAACAGTTAAAATTACAGATTAAAGTTGCCTTACCGCTGCCATATGTCAATTTATAAAAATCGTTTTCTTCCTTAGAAAACGTTTGACAAGGAAAACTTGCTTGTGTTTTACGAATTGGAGTAACTGAAATAATAAAAGAATTTGTGTAATGTTTCGATGGTAAAGTAAAATTTATTTTATTACTTTAAAATGAAAGGAAAAATAATAAAATTCATTATTTGAGAAAGTAAATAAAAATACTAACTTCAACATTTCAAATATAATGAAAAAACCAACTAACTGTTTATTTTTTTATTAAATTTAGATTAACTTCAATTTTTCTTAATATTTCTTTGGGTATTACAAATAGCAACTGCAACTGCAAAAAATTGTAACTAAACATTATTTTTTTCTGAAATTTTATAGTTTCACAGCCTCAGTATCTATACCCGAAAAGTTGGAAGCCCCAAGCTAACCTACAATCTTAAAATTACTAAATTTCAGTAAGAAAATACTTCGAAATAGTAGCATTTCAAACCCCTACTGACATATAACACCTCTTTCAAACCCTCACCGAGATAGCACATTCTTCAAATATATTTCAAACACATGTATCAATCAGTTATTTAGATACAAAGGAGGGTGCCCACGAGATAGGAATAAATAATAGAATTTAGGGGTAACGTACAAAACCTACATCATTATTTGGGACATCAAAAGACATTGAATTTAAAAAGAAATTTGGCTCCCTTACTTGAAGAAAATGTTGATAAAAGCTTAATTGAAAATCAGTGTCTTTCTATATTCGTCTGTTTCTACTTCTATGTATTAAGCATAGGGAATAATCAATTCGGCCTTTTTTCATATAGATATTTCCATTCAAGGGAGTTTTTTTTTTAAATTAAATGTGTTTTCATACTTGAAATGATAGTGTAAGTTTTGTAAATTGCATTTACAATTTTATTAATGGGCATACTCCTTTTTTGACAGTACTTATAATATAAACATCTATTACTTTACATAAAAATTGTAAGAAGCTGATACAAATTTTAATTAATTTGCTTCATTATACAAACAATGAATGCCTTAGTTAAAATCTATAAAGCTATAGATGACTATTCATATGATTTAAAAATTGAATAAAATAATCATTTTTGTAACAATAAAAAATTCATGGAAGATGTAAGAAATTATCTTTGAACAATTGATAAAAAAATTAAACATTAGAAAGAAGATATAATGTTATAGAAGTACATAATAAGTACTGTCAGTTTATAAGTAATGCAGATAAGATATATGTTTCTTCTGACAATTTAATGTAGTAGTTGCAGAATAAATTGTTGCACAAACTTTTATATCAAATTAAAGAAACATTTTGAACACAAAACACTGACTCGATTCTGACGTAAGATCATAAAAAGAAGATCCAAATCTGAATTGATAACATTTAAGCACACTAATATTGAATACATAGAAGCAAGAAAAAAAATGGTATAAAAAATAATTAATAGATAATCAAAAAACAGCAAATGTGTTAGAAGCAGAGAAGTGTAAAACAGAAGCTTTAGGTTATGTGACAACCAAGGTAGGGAAAGTAATTTGATTGTCTATGTGTTATTTACCATTCTCCTTACTGTCGGCAACCTCCTGGACTTCGACTTCGAGCATCGATGAGATATCCATCGTGATCCTGGGACTTCACCCCGTTTTATCACCCTCGTCAACCAGGAAAAGCCTAACCAGCTCTCGAGCTCTGTGAACTTCGAAGAGGAGGAATTTTACGTCTTGATCACGGCGCCGCCATATTAAAATGGGCTTCCTCGCGCGCTCTTTACACGCTTGCGAAACTTTCTACAGTTTCTATATACCGTCGTTGCAGTATGTTGATTTGACTTTTCCTTGTATTATTGGCTATTTGCCGTCGCGCGCGTGTTGCAGCTTCAAATCTGTCGAAATTAACACAAAAGGAGTGTGACACCCAAGTTTTCGCGCGGACGGGATGAAAGAGGTTGTCTTTCTTTTTAGATAGAATTTTTCATAAGCACGAGAGAGAGAGAAACGAAGTTTTGTTTCGATCCATGTCCGTTCTCGGAGTTCCTCGTATCAGACACTGACTTGATCAATTTTTCCGGTTACTTCGAAACATTATGCATTTTTCACGCACGAGACCAGTGTGATTATGCTTTATTATTGCCGCATAAAAAGTTCGATTCCGTTTGATTCATTCTTCGATTTATGCGAGGATAGCAATATTTCGTGCGCCCCCACGAATGCATAACAACAGGTGAGAAATGACTGCACGTTTTTATTTATAATCTATTTTTTATGCTGTATCCATGAAATTGAGTGAAATGAAAAATTTAGTATTTTTATATTGTTTTTTGGTTTAGAGATTATGAAAGTACCGCGAGACGCGTGTACGATTGACTGCAGGGGAAAAAGAATGAGCGACGCACGCACGCGCATATACGTCGCCGGCTCTCCGCCGTTTTGTGTATAGGTAATTGAAAAAAAAAGGACAATGAAACAAACGAGAGAGGGAAAGGATTATCTGATTATTATTATAAGTACCTATATGATATGCTGCAGCTGCCATGCACAATAGCCATATGTGGACGAGAAAAAGTAATGCATATATAGGTATATATACGTAACAAAAATTTGATTTTTTAACAAGTTGACAAAAGAAAATATTTACATTTTCATGTAATATTTTTATATAAAATGAATATATATTTCTAATATAAGTATAGCTAAATTGAAAGTTAATTCATTACTTACAGTAAGGGTACACTAGAATTTTTACAAAAATATGTTTTGAAATCAAATGTCAGGGTCTATAATGATAATGTTGTTCCGAAAATTTTGTTTTCGAATATTTTTTAGACGATCCTTTATATATTTTATAGATTTGATTTTGAGATTTAAAACCTACAATTAATTTACACATACAGGTAGGTACATATATAAATATACATAAAGTATCTTATTAAAATACCAATAATCTAATAAATAGCGCACATCAGCGCATCACGCATGCCATACTTATGATGTAACCGCATGCACGCGCTTGCTCCGCGCGCGCATACAAATTATGACTTGTTTACAAATGGCGTTGTGTTTGTTTTTCGACTTTACTTCAAATTTATATGACACATTATAAGTTTTTTAAAATTTTCAATATGACGGAAAATAAGAATAAAAACAGTGATCTGCATAAAACTGCTAAAAAAATAACAGAGGATATTCAAAACATGACAAATTACAAAAATCTATATAATGAAATTCAGGTGAGTTTATAATAATATATAATATAGTTATTTGTTATAAGCGTGTAATTATTTGAATAAAATCTATAACTGAAAAGTCTGTAAATATGAGTTAAAATATTTTTTACTAATATTTATAGAGGCTTGTTGCATCTTCAGCAGTAAAGAAAGAAGATTTTAAAAATACCTTGTTTGAAGCCTTAAAAAAAGAAGGTTTGGAGACTGAATTAAGAAATACTGTATTTCACTGGACCAGATCTCAAGTACGTAAAAATAAAATTATTTTTCTTTTATAATACAGTATAATTAATTCAAATCATTCTAGAGATTGGCTGAACCTAAAGAAAGTGCTAAGGAATATAAGTCTGATTTAAGTTATCTAAAAAAGGCTCAAATTCAGTGGGAAAGAAGAATCCAGAAATCCCTAAATTCTATGTGTAATGAATTAAATGTTCCTTTAGCTAGAATGAGACCAAATACTGATAAAGAAGAATTATCAGAAAAATGGAATGAATTAAGCACATGTGACTTTGGTAAATCTCTATTTAATGAATTATTGTCATCCAAATTATATTACTCAGTGAATTCATATTTGTTTTGACAGATCTTTCACAATATAGACCATTATATGCTCCAAAAGATTTTCTAGAAGTCCTATTTTCTGTAAGGGATCCATCATTCAAAAAGCAGGCGTAAGTAATGTGGAAAATTAATTTAATTTTTTTTTATCGTTGTATTATATAGTTTATATTTTTATTTAAGGAATGAGCCAAACTGGGAATTCAGTCATATTCAAATTCAAGTAAAAACATTAGCTCAATTGGTGAGTTTATCTTCAAAAATAGCCAAATTTTGTTCATTTCTATAGGTAATATTGAAATATTTATTATTCAATTCCTAGAGAGAGACATATAAGGAGCTTGCTCAAGGTGTTCCTCTACTTGGAGTCAATGGAAACATTCCTTCAAGTGGAAGTTATCCAAGTTTTGAAGCGGAAAGAACTTATCTTGGTGAAAAAGTCTTAATATCCAACCATGCTCCTATTGCTCAAGAATTTTTAAAATGTGGAGCTCCTAGAGAATTAAGAGGCAAACTTTGGTCTCTGGTTTTAGGATCAGTTATTAGAGAGAGTGTAATAATTCTTAAATATTTCGATATAAAGTAGTGTATATTTAATTTAATTAAATAAACTAAAGATAAGATTTGAAAATTAAATTTTAAACAATCTGTATTATCAATTTTTTCACATAAATTTTAAATGCTACCTTTATTACAGGATGTAGAATATTATAAAGAGTTAAAGGGAATGGTTTTTCAGTATGATATAATGGTAGATAAATTAATAATTAAAGTGAGTATTATATTTTACATGTACATTATCAATTCAATATCAATATATATAGTGATTTTATTTAAAATTTCCAAGGATGTTCAACTAACTGCTAGTAATGATGATCAATACTTTGTATTCGAAGATGTATTGTATAAAACCATGTTGAACTTTTCAAGGGACTCTGAAGTTCTTGCCCCAGTGACAACTGACAAAAGTGCAGGGGGTCAAGTTATTCATGCTGTGTTACAAGGCAAACCTGCAACTTTAGAGAATACTTTAGTTTTTCCACCCAGCGGGGTCATTCCTTTTCATGGATTTACTATGTATGGTAAGGTATTGCATTAACCAATTTTTAAAATAATTTATTCTTTTGCATTTAAATTTTTTCAGCGACTCCTTTTTGCTACTTATATGATGATCCATGTGCTATGTATTTCACATTTCGAGCATTCTATTTGAGATACTGGTTTCGACTTCATACAGTCTCTAGTCATGAACAGGGTATAGTTGCTTTGTGTCTCTTATTTGAACGACTGTTACAATGTCATGAACCACAGCTATGGGCCCACTTCAGAAATTTGCATATTCAACCGTTCGTAATTAATTAAAGTTTTATATTGGAATTATTGTAAAATAAAAATATTGATAATTTGTATTTAATTTTGCAGAATTAAAATTGTTTTCAAATGGTTGATGCGTGGCTTTAGTGGACATCTTCCTCCAGAACAATTACTGTATTTGTGGGACTTAGTTCTTGGATATGATTCTTTGGAAATCATTCCTTTACTTGCTGTTGCAATTCTGAGTTTTCGTAAAGAAAATCTTATGCAAGTTAAGACATTGCATAATGTAGAAGTACATATACATTTTGGTTTATATCAATTTTATATGAATAATCTCTTTGTATTATCTGTAACAATATTTTAATGTTTTTTAGGCTGTACTAGCAGACTTATCATCATTAAAAGTTATGCCTTTGTTACAATTGAGCTTATTGAAAGACTGAAAAATGCTGTGATTAAATAAATATAAATTGTTATATAGTATTTAAATTTTAATTTCACTGTATAATACAGAAAAGTCAATAATTTTAATTACAAAACAAATGCTCACACATATGTATAGGAAATTTTCTTTTAATAAAATAAATGAATTTTTTTTTATCGAGACTGTTATTGTACACACTTGTACCTATAAGTAGGTCTGCATAAACTTTTAATATATAACTAGCGCGCCACTCGGACTATAGTGCTGGGCACTAAGACCTCATGGTTGGCGCGTTAGCGCTGGAATGCTGTCGGCTCTTACTATCGCTTCACGTTAAGCGCTTTAAATCGTTTTTCCACTGTTATTTTAAAATGAATTGCTCCTAGCGAAAAATGTTCAATAGAAAAAAGTTTTTTTTTGTGCTCTACAACTTTTACATTTACCAACTTAGCGCACTCCTACTAAAAGCGACCCAGGTCTATAGTTTACAAGAAGAAAACTAACACAAAAAATCGAGGTTTTTTACTCAGTTAAAAAAAATAAGATTCGATACGTGTGTGCAAAGCAGGTGCACCTAACACGGGTGACGGTTGTCACCCTCGCTTCGCTCGGACGTTTGGGCTTTTTTTCTTTTTTTCCACAGTTATCTTGTAAGGTATTGTTTTTAGAGAAAAGTTTACTGTACAGAAAAGATGGATTTTTTTAGTTCTTGAACGTTGTCTTTTTATACTTCAAGAAAAATTAATCTTTTTCAAGTTATAGCTAAAAAAACTATTTTTCGACATTTTTAGAAGGTATGACATTTCGAAGCCTTTCAATATAGCCATAAAGCTCAAAATAGGAACGTTTCCATTCTATAATATAAGAAGTAAATCGCCAAAGTTTTAGCACGACCCGTCAAAAATTCACAGAGACAACCGCAATCGCTTAACTTGATAACACACATACATACATCCTTATAATAACAAACAAATTGTTAAAATCAATTTTTATCGTAATAGAAATTGGTTTCGTGCTATAAAATATGTGATTTTGAAGGCCTTAAAAAAGTGATTACAGCGAAAGTTATATCGGTATGAATTTGTATAACGCATAAGTATATTTACAGACATAATTTGGAGTTTCCCTAGTGGAAATAATTTTTGTGATGAATTGTGTCGAAATGTGCGAAAATGTGCTAAAATGTGCCTAAATGTGCGAAAATGTGCCAAAAGTGTGTCCAGGTATATACAATTGGAACATTTGGCACATTTTCGCACATTTTCGCACATTTGTGCACATTTTCGTACATTTTGACACATTTTGACACAATTTAACACAGTTAGCCACAAAACAATTTCGAAGCAAGAAAGTTTTTGTTGAAATTTTTGTACATTTTCGCACATTTACACACAGTTTAGCACAGCTATACACACATTGCAGCACAGTTATGCACATTTCAGCACAGTTATGCACATTTTTGCACAATTCGGCACATTTCAGCACAAAATGGCACATTTGAGCACAGTATGGAATCTTTCAGTATACTACGATATTTTTCGGCTAAAAATGGCACATTTAGATTCATACAGAATCATGCCAAAATGTGCCAAAATGTGTAGAGTCCAACTGTGCCAAAC